>JADRCD010074465.1:1163-14212 GCA_019843815.1 Montemys delectorum | reverse complement strand
GAATGACTGAGAAACACCTAAAGAAATGTTCAACATCCTTAGTCATCAGGGAAATGCAAATCAAAACAACTCTGAGATTCCACCTCACACCAGTCATGACCACTTGGGACTTGGCAACCTAACAAGGGATTTACCCTTGAAGAAAACTAACTATATTTTGTCAGCTGTTGACTGTTTGTAGCTGTTCAACCTGGGGGGAGTCCTTGTGAAGCCTTCATTCATCCATGCTAGAATGCTGATTGATGTGGTCTTACAGATCTTATAAAAGCAATATTTTTGAAAGTTCATGGGCACAAAAGCCTTGTCATTTCCATAAGATACTATTTTGTTGGCAGCCCTTGCAGTGCTTCCAGTCTTCTGGTTCTTAAAACATTTCTACCTCCTCCCCTTCCATAATGTTCTATGAGTCTAGGATGTAGGAATTGTGTTACAGTTATCGTATATGGGGCTGGCCACTCCACAGTTATTTATTCTTTGCACTTTGACTAATTTTGATTCTCAGTAACAGCCACTTTATGTTGCAAACGAAAACTTTGATTGGGGAGAGATCTTCACTCATCTCTGGGTATAGGGATAAATATTTAGAAGACAGTTGGATACCATATCAATTTAGCAAAATTGTAGTACTAGGTTTCCTCTAGCATCTTTCATCTCTCCAATCATAGGTTCTTGGCTAGATTTACAGTACCAGGCATGAGCTCCCTCCTATTGAGTCGATCTCAGTATAATCAGACTACTATTGATTACCCACAAGATATTAGTGCAGCAATTACATTGATGGACAGCTTACATAGCACTCTCCAACATTATGAAAGCTAGCCATTATCAGGGAAACTTTCAGGTCACTCCCAGCTTGATTTCTCCAGCTCTTGTAACCATCATGTGTGTAACTTCAGCAATAGCATCTTACTCTCAAGTCCTGGCAGGTAACCAAGAGTAGTGTATTGTTTGGGGAAGTCTGCTGGACTTCCCCAACCAATGACTTAAAAGAAGATGTCATTTGCCTGGCAACTGGGCTTTTTGTTTGATAGACTATGACTTCTGGTGGGTAGCATTATTCCCTTCTATGTAGGATGACTCCAATCAAAGTATATTTTTTGAGAAAGTTTATAAAATAGTAGGTTCCATTGTAGTTTTTCAAAATTGATATGGTAAGTGTAATTGCTTGAAAGACTCTAAATGCCTTAGAACACCATTATAGAAGTGTTGATACAACAATGAAATTCACCATCTCCACAAAATACATTGGTAAATTATCAACTATGCAGAATAACTTGGCAGACTAAAGCCCCATGGTTCTGCACCATTCATTACCCTGCTCCTAGCAGATGCAGCTCTTCCTTTGTTTAGGAGATTGAACATTTCTTACTGCAACTTCTCATGAATTTGAAACAGATTAACAAAATACCTTTTCATCTTTTATCAAGACTAGAATTTGTTGTTCATACCTATCCTAAAGAGTAAAAGGAAATAAGATACATTTTCTTCTTTTATTTTGTACTCTACTCAGAAACAGTTTCTTTCAAAGAAAAAGTAGAGAACCACAACTCTTAAGTAATCAAGATGAGCTCTTGAGGAGCAAAAGGTTCCTGGAGTCTAAAAAGCAGTGAATCCAGCACACTATGAGCAACTCCTAAGTGTATTTGATCAATCCTTTGAAAAAGGATTTGTCCGTTTGTCGCTGATGATGATCACTCCCTGAAAAAGTAAAACCCCTAATAAAGATGTGCCATTTGGAAAAGTATAAAAAAAAACACTGTTGCTTTAAAAATAGTTACCATTCTCTTTTTCTAAAAGATAAAAAGTTTTCTCATGACCACTTTGGAGGCCTGGAAATGATGGGGTCAAAAAGTTCAGCTATAGCAGTTCATCTGGTAAGACTCCAATTTGTTGTACTGTTGCAGGGATACTTAAATCCGCTAGTAGTTAAATATTCTTATATGGGGTGTGGGGGGGGAGTATGAGTTTGTTTGTACACATAATTGTGCAATGGATTGGGTCCAGTGACTTACATCAGATATTTTCTTATATTGTTCTCTGCCTTATTTTTTTTGACAGTTCTTTCCAAGAATGTAACTCTCACTATTTTGGCTAATCTGGCTGGACAGTGATCCCCCAAGATCTTTCTGGTTCCACATCTCTAACTCTGACATTACAGATGTATCTACCACACCTCACTTTTATGTGGGTTCTCAGGGTCTGAACTCAGGTCATCACAGTTGCTCAGCAAGCACTTTGTCTGCTTAACCATCTCTCTATCCCAAGACTTAAATGTTCCTCAGAAATAATACTACCAGATAGCCATTGCCATGATACTGCTCCAAAAGAATCACCTATGTGAATTCAAAGACATGCAATCAAATTATTTCTAACTCTGGTATCTACAGGGCAGCCATATTTTACTAATAGAAGCTAGTTCAAATCCCTGTTCATGACTTTAAACTGAGTCTAACTCTGTTTCCACGTGTCTCTGTCCTTACTGCCTGAAATACATTCTTCTCAAGGTGAGAAGTAGAATTAAAATCGGGCAAAACAAGTATACACACCTGGAGTGGGAAATGTCCTCTACCCTATTTTATTCAGTGTTAGAGACTACAAATTTAACTGACAGCAGACAGATAAGCAAGAAAAAAAGATACAAATTTTGATACTTTTTATGTACCCAGGGGAAATAGAAATAGTAGAAAATAAGTGAAAACCAAAAAAGTAATTGGATGTAAAGGCTCATATAGCAGTTTAATAAAATGGCAATGAATTATAGAGAAAAGACAAGGGAAAGAGGAATCGGGCTCCAGTAAATTGTCAAAGAATGACTAGGAAATACATGAGGGAAACTAATAGAAGAGAAGGGTTAATTGGTAAAGTTTGAACAGATTCATCTCAGCACTAGCTCTCTATCTCCAATGGCAAGAATCATATAGATGTCCCACAGTAATTTAGTCTCTGTACCTTAACCAGCTGTGGTTCTCTGTCATAGCCCCCTTCTGGTCCACTGAATGAGTATAATATTGGAAGGGAGCTGGATTTTACATCACCCTCATACAGGAAATTTTTACCCCAAATTTTATGCAGCTAAGGGGAGGGCAGAGAACTTTTCCTGCAACTATTCTTTTTCTTTCCTTTTTTCTTCTCTATTAAAAATAAAAATTTTCATACAATGTATTCTGATCACAGTTTCCCTTGCCCCACTGTTGACTCTTAATTTTCTTCTAGTCAAAATAATTTAATGCCATTGTAGAATATTCTGAGATGAAGTACTCTAAACTCCTTTACTTCCTGTTCACCTAGGCAAATTCTTGGCCAATCCAAAAATTAAACACTGAAGAACTGTAAACCCCTCAAGGCATGTGAGTGATCAGGCCTTCCCCCAGAGAACCTCCAACTCTCAGGTTCTACCCACAGAACATTCTAACTGCCCTATGGGCAGGACCCAGGCCCCACCCTACAGAGTAAAAAGCTCAAACTTAGGACTTGAAATCCCATCAATCGTACTCTGGAAATCTCCAACCTAGAAAGCTCTGCCCCCAAGAAACCCTGTCTTCTCCCTGGTTCTTCAGTATTTCTGACCTGAACAGAAGCCACCATCCTCCTAAATCCTGTGTATGAAGTTTGTTGTGGGGTGTGATTTTCTGGTGTCCTTTGGCTCTCAACTATCAAGATACCTTTCCCCTCAGAGCTGTAACACTTTGGGGAAGCTTCTCTCCTCAAAGGTATAAAACGAGAACTAAGACTACTGATTCAATCAACTGAGTCAGACCAGGAATTTCCTAAAAGTGTCATAATCTCTTTGGAATATCTGAATCAAATAAAGCCCTGTCCTTTAAAAGGTATTATGTACAAGAGCTGAAAACCTTTGCCATTCGTAAGACTATTTTACTTAGTAATATGAAATTAGCAAGGCCAACAATTTGACAAATATCATGATGCTATTGTAATGTAATCTACATTGTTTTATATATTTATTTACGTGTTTTAAAATTGCTAGTCCAAGGATATTTAATGATCTTCCTAAAATTATCAATATACTTTTAGTTTCCAATTATCTATCAATATCCCTACCTATTTGAAAGATATTTATAATATGCTTTATTTTTGAGAATTTTTCTATTTTTTAATGAAAATCTCCCCCTCCAGTTCTTCCTGTGTCTACTTTTTTGAATCCTCCAATGCCCCCCACTCTCAAATTGATACCCTCCTTTTCATTGATTAGTATTGTTACATATGTATGTACAAATAAATAAACACAACCCACCAAGTCCATTTTTGTCACTGGTGTATATGTGATTTCAGTGCTGACCATTTTATATTGAATAGCAAATAAGGAAGCTCATGTCTAGGAAAGGCTAATTTTCCCTCTCTTAGCTGTCAATAGTTGCCAGTAGCTTTTTGGTTTTTGTTTTCTGGGGTTTTTTGTTTTGTTTTGTTTTGTTTTTTGTCTAGAGGGTGAGACCCCATGAGAAGTGTCCCCCTTCTACATAAGTATGTATATTGATACTATCATTTTCAGGTCTTCTTTAGGTGGCCATTTCTAGGAAACACAGTCTCACATCAATAGTATTATGGCTCTTACATTCTTTCCAGTCTCTCTTGATGTTCCTTGAGCCTTGGGTATAGGAGTTGTATTGTAACTTACAGGCCAGCTACCTACAATCCATTGATTTCTGCAATGGGTCCAGTTGTGGTTTTCTATAATGAAAAGATAAGCTATAAAGAGAAGGTTCTTTACCCTGTATGTCTTAGGGTTTCTATTCCTGCACAAACAGCATGACCCAGAAGCAAGTTGGGGAGGAAAGGGTTTATTCAGCTTACACTTCCACGTTGCTGTTGATCACCAGAGGAAGTCAGGAATGGAACTCAAGCAGGTCAGGAAGCAAGAGCTGATGCAGAGGCCATGGAGGGATGTTCCTTACTGGCTTGCTTCCCCTGGCTTGCTCAGCCTGCTCTCTTATAGAACCCAAGACTTCCAGCCCAGAGATGGCACCACCCACAAGGGGCCCTACCCCCTTGAACACTAATTGAAAAAATGCCCCACAGCTGGGTCTCATGGAGGCACTTCCCCAACTGAAGCTCCCTTCTCTGTGATAACTCCAGCCTGTGTCAAGTTGACACACAAAACCAGCCAAGACACCGTACCAGATGTGAGAAATCTCCATTTGAATTGTTGGACAGAGTAGTCAAGTGACTCCTAAATCGCTTTTTCACTTGTTTACCTCTCAGAGGTTGAAGGTAAATTCCAGTTACTGAAGATACCAACCACACACTTAGGACACAGGACTCAATGATTAGAGCCAGGTGTATCCTGAAAGCCTTCTTCCTATGGTCTAGTTTCCATCGTACCAGAAAGTACTATGCAAGTTGTTATGTGGGGGAATCAATCAATAGTTTTATCTATTGATTGTGAACCACAACCATGATCAGTATGGCAAGATATCCCTAATGGTGCAATAGAGACACTCACATGTTAGTGGTAACCAACAGTTGTCTGATTGGATTTAAGGCCCCACTCAACATGGGGAAATTATGCCTAGTACTAGAAACCTAGCTAACCAACTGGGGCTAATAAAGTCATGGAGCTTAGAGGAAAGCCTACTACCAATACTTTACTAGACCAGAATAATCACTAACTACATTCTAAAACTTATATCCACACATAAAAGTAGCTCTCCGCCCTCATCAAAAAGCTTCACCCACCAAGTCCAATTTGTGAAGCCTATATAGTCAATAGGGCCATGGCTCAAACAAAATTGAATCTCCCTCCCCTAAAAGTCATCAACTGCCCATACTTCTTCAGCTAGTAGTAGGGGCTTGTGAGCTCCTCTGCCATTCATTCTAAAATGCTGGTTGTCTTGGTTTTGTATCGGTCTTGTGAAAGCAACCACAGCTGCTGTGTGTTCATGAATATAATCAGATTGTCATGTCAAAAATACAATGTTTTGCACCAGTTCTTGTAACATTACTTTTTTCAAAACTTACTTTTAATGATGATTTTTAAACACTTTAACCTCCCTTGTAACCTACCACCCACCAGAGGTAGTGGAAAAGAAAGGATATGGGGGAAATGGACCTGTTTAGAAAGGTTCTTTGGAGTAACTCCCATCTGTGTTGTCTGGAAATCGACAGTTCGGTTCACAGGTTAGTAGGCAGTGGCAGCTCGATCCATTCACAAACACTTCAGTCCAGTTCAGTAGAGTCAGGTTAGCAACAGCAATGGTGGCATGACCTAGCAGAGACAGCCAGGCCTCAGCCTCAGCACAAGTCAGCAGGAGGGACCAGGAAGAACAGCAGGAGAAGTTCTCAGCTGTGCCTCTTTCAGGAAAGTGAAGATCAGCAAGACACAAGATCCACAAGCATTGCACAGCTAGCTGTACCAGCAAGCCAAGCTCTGAATCTGTCACTCTGTGGAGTCCTATTTATACAGTCCAAACATCACATGTCCTCCATGTGTCTTGCCTCAACATGGGATCTTGCCTAAGCACATGCATCCAATAAACTCAAGTTCTTGGAAGTGGCAACAAACTACAGCACACCACCAGAAGTTTTTTTGATGCATTTCTCTCTATGGAGTCCCGACAAATGCAGCTCAACTACACAATACAAGGCAGACCAGTGCATGTAGGTTGTTAGCAAAGAATCCTTCATCACGTGTCCTTTCACATGCTTGCTTTAGCAGAGCACCCTCTCTCCTGTGTCTGCTACAGGGAAACCTTCCTTCAGGAGTCTGCCTTAGCCTTTCACACCTGTGTCCACTTTAACAAAACGTTCCTTCATGTGTTTGCCCCAACAAAACACCATCCAACTGACTTTCCAAAGAACCCTTACGTTTCCACTTCAAGTTCTCTTTAACCCATAAGCTCTTACAATCATTCTGCCTCTTTTTCTATGATGATTCCTGAGTCTTGGAGGAAGAAAGTATGATATAAATTCTGCATTTGAAGCTGAGCATTTCACAATCATTCTCAGCACATTGACCAGGTAGAAGTTCCTGGGCTAAGCACTGCAGAAAGAAACTGATAAGGTCTGAGAATGATGCTAACCTATGAATATGGATTTTGTGAGTGGCAGTTTGTCCATATAGTAGGTTCACTCCCAGGGTGTGTTAGGTCCCCTATCGTGGGTTCATGGTCAGATGTGTGGTACTAGGCATCTGTTTCCTCCTATAGAGTGGGCTGTAAACCTATTCAGAGAAGTGCTGGGCTTCCCCTATAGCATTCATGCCACCATTGTACCCATGAGCATAAAATAGTAGTTTTCTATATAGCTTTTCCAAACATCTTTAGTGTAAGTTATCAAGACCCTGTTCTTCACCCTACCCTCCCATCACTCTCTCTACTTAAATTCTTCCCCCCAATATTTCCTCTTTTACCTTCATATCACCTCTTTTCTATCTCCCCTCTCCTCAGATCTTTCTTCCTCTTCCCTACCAATGGCCTCTTTCTAGTTTCCTGGAGTCAACAGTTACTCACAAATTTCAGTGTTCAACAATAGGATATACATGTGAGTGATTACGTAAGACTTGGTCTTTTTTGGTCTGAGTTACTTCACTCAGAATTATGTTGTCCAGTTCCCATCTAATTATCTACAAGTTTCATAATTTTAATGTTTCTTTACGGCTAAATAAAACTCCAGTGTGTATAGATACCTTATTTTCACTATCTACTTGTCATTTTATGACTCCTAAGCTCTTGTTCCACTAGCTGTCATGAATAGAGCAGCTAAGAACATTTATCTCTGTAGCAGAAATTAGGGTCCTTTGGGTTTGTAACCAGAAGTAGTATGGCTGAAGGATTTTAATAACCAGCTTATACAAAAATAGAGACACTTAAATTTATCAGTAATTACTGTAGCTTCTTACTCTTTTTTTGTTTTGCTTTGTTTTTCTTTTTCCCCCTTTATTAAAAATAGACTCTTTTCTCATGCAATATACACTGATTATAGTTTCCTCTTCCTCTACTCCTCCCAGTTCTTCACCACCATCCCTCCCATCCAGATCCACTCCCTTTCTGTCTCTCAGTAGAAAAGAACAGGCTTCTAAGAGATAACAACCAAACAGAACAAAATAAAACATGACAAAATAAAAACAAAATCATCACCTTGAAGTTGGACAAGGCAAACCAATAGAGGGAAAAAAACCAAAGAAGTCATAAGAATCAGAGACCCACTTGTTCACACACTCAGGAGTCCCATAAAAAAATAAACTAAAGCTAGAATATATACACAGAGGACCTGCTGCAGACCAATGCCAGCCCTGTGATTGCTCCTTAAATCTCTGTGGGTTCATATGACGTTTCCTCAGTTGATTCAGGGGGCCTGGTTCTTGTGGTGTCCTCCATCCCCTCTGGCTATTACATTCTTTCTACCTCTTCTTCCGAGGGGTACCCTGAGCTCTGAAGGGAGGGATTTTATGGATACATCTCATTTAGAGCTGTATAGTCAAAGGTCTCTCACTCTCTGCATAAAGTGTCTGGCGGTGGGTCTCTATATTTGTTCTGATCTGCTGCAGAAGGAAGAATCTCTGACCATTTTACTCGGGATATTAAATACATATATAAATTTCAAATGATGACATAATATAATGTGATTTATGACTTTGACATCTTTTTTGAGGGGAGGTGTTAAAATTGATCTATAGTAGATGTTGATAGGAAAGAGTCATGAGAACAGTTCTTCCTCATAGCATTTAGAAAAAATCAATTCTGACAACTTAATTTTGGACTTCTTACTTACACCACTGTGAGACAATATATTTCTGCTAATTTGGGCAGTCCAGTATGTGGGGTGTTGCTAAAGAAACACCAGGACACTGATACTGCACGAAATTGAAGGAACAAATTTTATTTTCTAAGTTACCAGAAAAGCTAAATAATAAGAGTAAATCCAAATATTGTGCCTCTCGGATTTTACTTCATTATATTTAATGCTAACACAATTGATTATATAGTGTAAAGTTCGAGAAATGGCACTGTAATGAGTATTTGGCTATTTAAGAGTTCTAAAGGGCAAAGACAATGTCAACTTGAAGCAAGTATTAAAGCAGAAGCTAAATGCTACTACAGCCTTATTTATAACCACGTAATATGCCACAGATTTTCACTTCTTTATTTTGTATATGGTATATTTCTCCTCTGTTCCTGTTAGAATGGAAGGACTATGTGGGTGGAATGTTATCTATTTTGCTCACCACTGAGGGTATAAGTATGCCTCACATATAACAGACATTAAGTCATTATTTTTCCAAATAATGAAGTCAATCTCCAAGCAAGAGTCAAATAGTTAAAAATGCTCTTAATTTGACAACAGTTTCATTATGTATTCAATTCCTCTTTTGAATCACAACTGATAAACATGGCTTTATTTTTGTCTTCCTCAAAGGAGACATTGTAACAGGAAAATATGCTCCTTTGCCAGTTCCCCAATCATGAACTGCAGGAACAATTAGTTCCACCATAAGAAAACTCCTAAGAGAGTCAATTATTTCAATAATGATCTCAGCCTGCAATATTCCTGGGAGGGGAAATTATTTCAAATGAACACCAAAGTTTCAAGGCAAAGTTGGGAATGCATGGAGCCTAAAGCCAGATTGAATTTGGTTAGTGGAATGATAACGGATAGCAATTTAAAATGTCTATGTCATAGGTTCTTCCCATAAAATGAAGGGGTTATTGCTTCCTTCACAGGGTGCTATACTTTAAAATGGATGTATATGAAGCTCCAAGAAATATGTGTGCTGATGGTAAAAATTGAAGCACAAATCTGAGTAATGTTCCATGGAAGGGAAAAGCGTTCTGGCAAGACAAAATATGCACCGACAATGGGTTTCTGAAAATTTGCCATGTGATTTCTGGTTCTACCTAAAACTGTCATAAGCAAAATCATTGAGGCTGTTTGCTTCAGAAGTTAGAGTGAGGTTGAGTTTTTTTTTTTTCCCGTCTCTAGAGACTACATAGAGATCATTCTGTGTTGAATGATGGCATTAGCTGAAGCAATATTTAGCAGTTCAACACATGGTTAAGTAAAGCATGGGGGAGAATTAGATGATAGCATTTCAAGGGGAAATTGCCAATGAACAAAAATAGCAAGGAGGCAGTGCAGCCCAGGGTTTATCTGTAGTGTTTTTTAAAAAGGCAAAGCCAGACAGTCCTGTTGTTTCCAGCAAGTATTCTCGTGAGAGCCAGCTTTTTACCTCCAACCAGTGCTGTAACAGCTGAAGTCTTTAGCCTTTGAAAGCCAAGAATTTGCTAAAAAGGCAAATTGAACTAACAAATACTTAGTTCTGCATTTGTCATTTCGTTCGCTCAGATTCTGTGATGCAAACCCTGTATGGTGCCAGAACATTAAGTTACATTTACAGGTATTGACTGCCACAGTGATTCCAAGAGGGAATGGCCTATAGACCATAAACTTCTCCTTTTGTCACAATGAAAATTAATTCTACAAACTGACAATGATATGGGTGATAATTATCCAATCAGATGATGATCCAAGTCTCCCCACTGCTCCCATCTGGCATTTCAACAATTTTATAAGGCTTCATAGAGGTTATGCAGTGGCCAAAACTATGAATACATTCTGGCACTTAATAAGCTCCAAGATATATTTAATAGAGGTTATTTCTTGAATTCTCCTTTGTTCCATTTATGAATTGGGATGTGACTGTTATTACCAAAAGTCAGCTGTAGCAATTTTACATATGACTTTTCCTTGACACTAGCCATTGGAAATAGTTTTAGGCTTAACCATTAAAGAAGCTTAGCTATCACCAGCAATATAAAATTAATAAGTAGCTTAATATTGGTATCTTTACATCACAAGAAAACCCACAGAATCAACTAACCTGGGCTCATAGGGGCTCACAGAGATTGAACAGACAATCAAAAAGCCGGTATGGGTCTGACCTAGGCCCTCTGTATATATGTTATAATTTTGTAGCTTGGTCTTCTTATGCAACTCCTAATGGTAGGATAAAGGATGATGCTTTTGTCTACTTTGGGAACCCTTGTCCTCCTACTGATTTGCCTTGTCCAGCCTTAAAATAAGGGGAGGTGACTAATCTTTTTTTTCTTTTTTTTTATTAGATATTTTCTTTATTTACATGTCATATGATTTCTCCTTTCCCAGGTTCCCCTCCAAAAAAACGAAACAAAAAAAACAAACAAACAAAACAACAAGAACAAACTGCTGTTGCCTCCCCCCTCACCATGCCTGCCACTCCACCCTCTCCCACTTATTGGCCCTGGCATTCCCCTACACTGGGGCACAGAGAGGTGCCTAATCTTATTGCAACTTCATATGCTATGTTTGGTTGATATCCTTAGGAGGCCTGACCTTTTCTTTTATTCATCCCCAAGATCTAAAGTCCCATAGTCTTTACATATTAAAAGTTCAATCAATTTAAATTGTCCAATATCTTTTAAAATTCAAAGTCTCTTAACTGTGGGCTCCACTAAAATACATTCTTCCTTCAAGAGGGAAAAATATCAGGGCACAGTCACAGTCAAAAGCAAAACCAATGTCTAGGCTTCAACTCACAATCTTCTGGGCTCCTCCAAGGGCTTGAGTCACCTCTCCAGCTCTGCCCTTTGTAGTACACATCTTGTTTTCTGGGCTCCAGATGCCTGTACTTCACTGCTGCTGCTGTCCTTGGTGGTCACTGCATGGTACTAGCATCACCAAAACACTGTCATCCGCTGTAACTAGGCTTCACCAATAGCCTCTCATAGGCTCTCTTCATGGTGCCAGGCCTCAACTCCTTTGCATGACCCCTTCAGTCCTGGGCCATCAATTGCAACTGAGACTGCACCTTCACCAATGGCCTTCCATGGCCTCTCACTGTGCTGAGCCTCAGCTTCTCTTCAAGACCCCTTCGTGCTGTCAAAACCAGTACCACTTGGGTGACTCTTACACATTACCAAGTCCTGCTGCAGCACAAGGTACAACCTTGGCTATCTCTGGAACACAACCTCTTTGTGCTCTCAGAAAACACTCCCCAGAAGAGGAGGAGTGGATAGCGCAGGAGGAGGGGAAATGGAGAAGGGAGACCAGAGGAAGAGAGGGGAAACTATGGTCAGGATATAATATATGAGAGAATAAATTAATTTTTTAAAAATTCCGTTGATGTCTTCAGTTTTCTATCCCTCTAGAGCCTCATTTAAAAAAAATAGCCTATGTAGTAACTATAGTATTGGGGCGCCATCTACCAAATACCATATTAACACTAATTATATGCATGGGTACATTTTGTTGTCTTCCTCCTAAGCCTAACATCTAATCTAGCTGTGAACATCTAACCCTTTTTTGCTATACTACTTAAAGGGTCTATTGTCAAGACTATCACTTCCTCAGCTACAATCTTGTCTCACGTGTCATTTAAATCCAACCTGGTGAATCTCAGATTATCTACTGCATCCCATTCCACAGCTTTGTCTGCCTCCCAGAAAGCCAACTCTATTCAGAGACACACAGGTGAAATCCTAGTCCCAACCCCCCCCCCCCCCCCCCCCCCGCCTGCTTGGACCCCGATGAGCTCAGTGGCTGTGGGCTCTGCCCCACCCTATCTGAGCTTCATCTTCCTTCTTGTCTACACCTACACCTGCAGTGTCAGATTAGTGCTCCACACCCCTTCCCCTCCCCCCTCCGCCCCATGCCACAGCTTAGCCTGCCTCCCAAGAGGCCTGCTGCAACAAGGCCTGCTCCAACCCAGAAAACTCAGGCCAGCCAATTCCAGAGACAACCATATGGTAAAAGGCAAGCACAAGAACATAATCATCAGAAGCCCATACAATATGGCACCATCAGAAGCCATCTCTCCTACTACAGCAAGCCCTAGATATCCAAACACACCTGAAGAGCAAGACTTTAACCTTAAATCCCAGCTCATGAAGATGATAGAGGCTTTAAAGAGGATATAAATAATTCCCTTGAAGAAATACGGAAAAACACAATCAAACAGGTAGAAGTCCTTAAAGTCAAAACAAATAAATCCCTTAAAGAAGTACAGGAAAATACAATCAAACAAGTAAAGGAAATGAATAAAATGGCCCAATGCCTAAAAA
>JADRCD010074464.1:8096-19406 GCA_019843815.1 Montemys delectorum | reverse complement strand
GAGAGAGAGAGAGAGAGAGAGAGAGAGAGAGAGAGAGAGATTAAGCCTGACATGAGCTTTTGAAACCTCAAAGCCCATCCTCAGTGACACACCTCCTCTAACTAGCAAGGCCACAATTCTTCCAACGAGGTCATACCTCTTGATTCTTTTCAAATATTTCCACCAACTACCAACAAAGCATTTAAATATATGAGCCTATGGGAGCCATTCTGATTCAAACCACTACATTATTTGTAGAAATTTCTTGGTGGAATATTGGGATCTTTTATGTATAAAATCATATCATCTACACATGAAGATACTTTGACTTCTTCCTTTCCTATTGGTATCCCCTTCATCTCCAATTATCTTATTGTTCTAGCTAAGACTTCAAGTACTATATTAAATAGGTATAAAAAGAGTGGCCCTCCTTTTCTTGTTTCTGATTTTAGTAGAAATGCTTTTAGTTTCTCTCCATTTAAGTTGATGTTGGCTGTGTGTTTCCTATAAATTGGCTTTATTATGTCCTTTGTGTCCCTAGTTTCTCCAGTACTCTTATCATGAATGGGTTTTGGATTTTGTCAAAGGCCTATTTTAAAGCTAATGACTTGAGCACTTGGTTGTCGTCTTTCAGTCTATTGGTATGGTGGGTTTGATTTGTTGATTTATACATGGGATGAAGCGAACTTGATCAGGGTTGATTTTTTTCAGATTACTGTCAGTTATGTTCCTCCATTAGGACTCTACATATCCATGTTGGTTTACTTGACGCTGGCTCATAGGTCACTGTTTCTCTTGTCAATAATACTTTCTCACCATGGTTTGCTTGGGATATGTTTTATGTCTGTGCCACCTGTTCATAAATCCTCTCTTTAGTGAGGCCTGGTCTGCCTTTAATGCTTCTCAGTGTGTTTTTTGTCTCAGATTTTAGCTTTATAGAAATTTCACATGGGACTTTTAAATACCTTTTATGACTGTAATTGGTTTTTGTGAGATTATGTTATGAAGATAATGGAGAGTGTTCTCATTAGTGCTGGACAGTAGTGTCAGCTGCCACATGAGCATGAACATCTAATGACTTTACATGGTTTTTGCTCACATGCTGATCTAACTGGACTAGCTACTGCCATTCTTGTCAGGTGTAGAAAGTAGAGAGGTTATTATCAAAAAGTCTTCTGCCTTGTTAGTTTGCCTTTTCCTAGTCCTTTGGTTTATTTGAGTTTGTTCTTCTTGGAACATTTGTTACCTGTATCTACTGGCATTTCTAGGTTGCAGGCTTCTCTACTGAGCAGTTCTAGTTATTATGGCAAAAAGAAAACCCAAGGGCCATCTCAATGTATGGTTTCTTGGTTCAAAAGTTCATTGTTCAGAAGATCTGTCTTCTTTTGGGGTTTTAATCCTTGTTTTCATTATAATGCACAATTTTAGCTAGTCTTGGCAGGAGGCATAGAGAAACAATATCAAAAGGGCTCCAAACTGTGAACTCTGAATGATGGCCTTAGAGGTATGGTGCTGCAAATCTGATGCTCACACTCTGTAAAACTGGAACTTGAGACCATTAAGCTGCTTAGTGCTTTGAGAGACAGGAGAGACTGGAGAGAAAGGAAAGAATTTTCCAATTCTCAATTATAAGATGACAAAGGCATAAACAATATCAGTGACAGTAGTAACAACTGCAATGAAAGAATAAATGTGAACAAACTTTGAGAGCAAGAGCATAATTTGGGGAAATAGGATTGAAAATTTAGCTTGATTCAAAAGTTCACAAAACTTTAAGGAGGTTTGATCTTAGAAAACTAGTGAATATCGTCCATGGCCTTACACTGTAGGACTAATGTTCTTTAGGGGCTTGTATTAATCTTAAACTGCCATCACAAAATACCATAGACTGAGTTACTTGAACAGTATTTACTTTCTCACAGTTTGTAGGCTCTTCAGTTTCTCCTATGGCTTTTCCTTTGGGTGAGCCTTCCCGGAGAGAAAGCGAGCTCCTTGCTGTCATTCCATCCAGACCTATTGGATTATAGGTACACCCTTATGGCTCAGTTACTCTTAATTTTCCCCTTAAAGGCTGGATGTCTGATATAGTCACATTTATGATTAGGGCTTCAGCATATTAATGTTTTAGGGAAATAAACATTCATTCTTTGGCATGGTGATTTCTGGAAATAGTAGTCTGATAGCACGAACCACATTTTTTAACAGAAATCTCTGATTCTCTGAGAAGAAATAAAATAATATGTTTAGATATTATATTAATATATTAAGATAGTATAACACACCCCAAACATACATAAAATTAAAATAACAATTAACTTTGAATCAGTAAGCTGTAGAGAGATTTAAAGATTAGTTGAACACAGCTGTCATCTTTCAGTTCCTGAAAGAGTAAACAATATAGAGTCTATTGGGTGCCTTCCTTTCTTGAATTTTATGTATTTGACATAAAAAGAACTAGGTAGGCTATGAGTAATGCAGTCATTGATATACTCATGACTGCCAAAATCGTCTGAGTTATCTTTAAAATAAATCCCTTTGTGGATGTAGCTAATGCTGCAGGCATCAAATTTATTGAATGTGGACATAATCTGAGGGCTGACCTCCTTGACATATTAAATAACTCTTATGTTATGTTGAGATAACCTGAATTCTCACTTGAGCCATTATTCGATAATATCAGCTTCCCTGAGAATTAAGGATTAGTTATGACAGAGTTGAGGCTAGTACATTGTGGCTAGCTGATAAAGGAAGCTGGGATTCATAAAACTCCCACATATAGCACTTAGCATTTCATTCTCCTCAGCTGCCTTACATTTCTTCCAGTGCTTTCTGTCACCCAAGCTGCCCATACTTGGCTGACTGAGATATTCAAAATGTTATTGTTAGGTGTTTCTGGGTCTACACAGACCCAACTGGAACCAAATTCTCTTGACAGCTCTTGGGCTAAGTTATTTCTCTTCGTTTTGCCCATTAATTGTTCCCTGTTGACTTCCTGCTTCAACAGCAAACTGAACCCAAATCCCCCTCTCACCCCAGGCTCAGGACAAAGAACAATGCCAAATACTGGCTCCTCAGCTCACAGTCCAAGAGTTAGACATCCAACTGATGATTCTGAACCAGCAGAGATTAATGATTTTTTTTCACAGGTATTCACTGGGGTCTTGAAAGTGCCACAGCCTAACAAGATAGAATATTAGAAAGTGGCCAGTAGATAAATAAAAGAAGAAGTCTTGAGAATTTGGCTATTCTCTGTTGTTATTCAGTCTGGCAGCCTTCCTATGACAATGGCAGGACTGGTAAAGACTGAAGAATGCTTAAGATTTAGGAGCAAGAGTGACCTTTGATTTCACAAGCTTGCTTCATCCGCCAACTCTTCCCATCTTGTACTTGTAATAGATTGGTTGACTTCATAGCATACTGTGAAAGTCAGGTAGTATAATCTGCTAGCCAACACAGTCATTTCATGAGAAACTTCTCTCTCCCTCCCCCCTCTCTCTTTTTCTCTCTCTCCAAATTGAATTTTTTTCATATACTATATTTGTAGTATGTAGTCAATTTTGGAAAACATTGCAGAAGTCTTCTGTGTTTGGGTGAAATGTTCTGTCTACATCAATGAGGTTCATTTGGTTTATGACATCAGTTAGCTCCAGTATTTCTGTGTTTAGTTTTTGTTTGGATGGGATGTCTTTTGGCAAGAGTAGGATACTGAAGTCACACACTATCACTATGTAAATGTTGATATGTGATTTAGGCTACAGTGGTCTTTGTTTTCTGAATGTGGTGCCCTGGTGTTTGGTACATAGATGTTAAGAAATCTATCTTGGTAGATTATACTTGGGTGAGTAGGTAGTGATCTTCTCTAACTCTTCTGATTAGTTTTTGTTTGAAGTCTGTTTTGTCAGATACTAAAATGACTATATCAGCTTGCTTTTTAGGTCTATTTCCTTCGACTGTTTCCACCTTTTTACTCTGAGATAATGTTCTTTCTTGATATTAAGATGCTTTTCTTCAATGTAGAAGAATGGGTCCTATTTTCACATCCACTCTATTACTCTGTGACATTTTTTATTGGATAAGAAAGACTGTTGATGTTGTAAGTTATCAAAAAATAGTGTTTGATGATTCCCATTACTGTGTGTCTTAGCCAGGGTTTCTATTCCTATACAAAACATCATGACCAAGAAGCCAGTTGGAGAGGAAAAGGTTAATTCAGCTTACACTTTCCACATTGCTGTTCATCACCAAAAGAAGTCAGGACTGGAACTTCAAGTTGATACACAAAACCAGCCAGTACACGATGTTATCATAGTGTGAAAGTTGTTTTTCTCGTTTTGATTTCCTGGTTTGATATTTGTACTTTGTATTTTGTTGCATTTTGTTGTTAGCCTCTTCAGGTTGAAGTTTTCCTTCTAAACCTGTCTATAGGGTTGAATGTGTAGATAGATACTGCTTAAATTTACTTTTATCATGCTATGTGTTTCTATTGTGAATGAAAGTTTTGCTGGGTATAATGGAGTAAACTCCATATGCAGTCTCTTAGGGTTTGCAGGCCCTTCTGGCTTTTCGAGTCTCCATTGAGAAGCCAGATATTATTCTAATAATCTGCCTATATATGTTATTTTGTCTTTTAATATTTTTTCTTTGTTCTGTGATTGTTATTGTTTTTGTGACATGGGGATTTTCTTTTTCTATTCCAGTCTATTTAGTGTTCTGTATTCTTTTACCTTGTTAGAAACCTCCTACTTTAGGTTGGGGAAATTTTCTTCTACGATTTTGTTGAAATCCTTTGTCTTTAACCTGGGTCTCTTCTCCCTCTTCTATTCCTATTATTCATAGATTTGGTCTTTCATGGTGTCTTTGATTTCCTGGACGTTTTGTGTCAAAATATTTTTGGATTTAATATTTTCTTTTTATGTCAATATATCCATTTCTTCTATCATATATTGAAGGTTTGAGATTTGGGTTCCATCTCTTGTGTTCTGTTGGTGAAGCTTGCCTGAGTTTCCTATTTGAGTTCCTAAGCTTTTCATTCCCAGCTTCAGTCAGCTTTGGTTTTCTCTCTCGAACTATTTCCCTCCTTTAATTCTGCTGTGTGTGCTTGCATAAATTTCTTTAAGAGATTTACTCATCTTCGCTTTAAGGACCTGTCTTCTTCACAAAGACTGTTTTAAGCTCCTTGTCTCGTGCTTCAGCTATGTTGCAGTTCTCATGGCCTACTGCGCTAAGATTGCTGGGCTCTATGAACACACATCGTCCTGGGCTGTTATTGATTGTGTTTTTATGTTGCTGTCTAGGCATCTGAGTTTGGAAAAATTGTAATTCTAGGTGCTGCTATCTGGTCTTGTTTTTATTGGGAGGGTGTTCTGTTCCTTTGTTTCTGTTGTCCTGTTTCTCTGGTTCTTAGGAGAGTGTGGTGGCTGTGACTTGCCTGGTATAGAATGTTCCTGAGATCTTTCTAGGTGTGGCCAGTGGAGGTTCTGGTTAGAATGTGTTTCTTGGTTTTTTGGAGCTGACACTTACAGATGGAGATTGTCTAGAAGTGGGAGGTCTGAGGGGATCCAACGGAGGGCAGAAAGCAGGGTATTCTACCCAAACCTACTTAGTCCCTGGGAGTGGGGTGAGATAGGAGGAGAGAAAGAATGGAGATCTGAAGATCACCTACCTGCTTCCTTGGCTGACACTGCCAGTGGCTTCTCAGGGAATGCCTGTGGGAGTTGACACATGAGACAAAGAAATGGGGCAGGTGAGGGAGGTCTGTGGGAGATCTACATAATCACCTAGAAATGGGTCAGGGGGGTAGGTGTGGTGGGTAGGTGGTTTGCTGCAGAGCTGGGGATGAGACTGGGAGGTAGATTAGAAGGGCAAGTAGGAAAGCAAAGGTCTGAAAACCACCTACCTGCTTCCCTCTCCAGTTTAAAGAATTTGAATACTGCCATCAGTTGTGTATTTGGCTTGTACTCTAAGTTGCATACAGAGAGAAGTCTCTTGCTCTCCAAGCATGTCTTCAGGTGGTAACACAAAGACGACAAAAGGATCTTCTGAGGCTAAGGGGTTTCTGTTAGTATAAGATGTATATGACAAGTCATGTGTGTTTTATTGTTCCTGATGTTAAAAGAGACATTTTCAATCTTTAGTTGCTAATTGTGTTGGGCACTTTTTACGAAGTTAAATGTGACAACTTGGAAATGTCCAAGATTTGCATATCCTGAGCATATCCTAATATAGTCAGGTCAGCTAATTTTACTGAATGAATCAGATAAATTAGGAACATTGCTTCCACATAAGGGAAAAGATGTATATAAGGAGAACAAACCATAGCGAGAAGAAATGTGATATCCTTGCCCGCATTTATTTGTTGTCTGCTTGCATTGAACACACACCTTGCATTGAAAACATCTGTACTCTCACCGAACCCTTGGAGGCAGAAGCTTGTTATTTCTTACATTTTATAATTTAGCTAAAGCATGAAGACATTCACACATTATTCTGAAGATCACACTCTAAGTAAGTATCCAAGGAACTTAGATGTCTAGAAGATTCCAAAGTTATTATACCATGCAATTCCCAAACACCTTGCTTTCTTCACAAATTATTTTATTCACCTGAAAATATTTTAGCTGCTCCTGGAAAACGTTTTGAACACTTAGTTTCTACCATAGTAGTGACAAAGTTATGATAAGCTTCGGAGCCAATGGAATTATCAAGAGCAGACCTTATCAAAGGTTCTGGTTCAGTAATTATGATTGCCAGAGAGTAACTGGATCTGATACAAAACACACATATAAAGAGAAGCTGCACCAGAGACTTCACAGAGCAAGACAAGGAAATGGGGGTGGGGGGTGGGATGGGGGACAGCGTAAATGTAGTTAAGATGCCAAAAACTCTGGAACAGAAGTAGACAGATGAGTGGAGTAATCACTGGTCTCTGCCAAACTTTCTGCCTCTCTGCTACTGAAGTTTTCATGTCTGTTGGTGACAGTAAAGCCAAGGAGAAAACGAGAAAGAAAAAGACAGGAAAATTTGTATATATACATATATATATATATATATATATATATATATGTATGTACATGTATAGTATATGTAATATATATGTATATATTGGGAACACACACAGTAGTATATATAATGTTAATATAATATATATATGCATAGGGAAGACAAAATTATATATGTGTGTGTATGTGTTATATATTCACACACACACACACACACACACACACACACACACACACAGATATTTGGAGAGACTTGAGGAGACACATCCATGTATCACTTTTGTTAGGCAACCAGAGTAGCAGAAGTATTACAGAATGTAAGAGCAGGCACCAGAATGCCATAGTTCTCATTCTGAACACTGCTTTCTCATTGTGACACATAACACTAGATGGTTTGCCTAGTGCTCTAACCCCTTAAGCAGATACTTTAGATATTTCTTCTACCATCCTTAGCCAAAAACTTTGCAGAGCAGTAACTGTGAGCGTCTAAATTGCAGATACTTAGATCAAACATGAAATTTTGTCTCACCACAAAAATGTCTTAGTTGAGCTCATGTTTACTCAAGTAGCTAATTTTGCCGCCTTCCAAAATAGCTTTGTACAGCACCTGGTATAGAATCATTGCACACACATATGTATATGCACATGTGTATATATCTGTATAATGGTGGTAAGAGTCAAGATGGAGAGGCAGATGGCAGAGAGATGCACATTTGCACAGTTGAACCTCCTCCAGGCTTTGTAATGTCTCGGCGGTGTCTGAACAAAGCCTCGCCAGCTAGAGTAGAGAAGAAGAACATGCAATTTACTTCACTTTGTTTTCCTTCTCTGGGTCTCAGCAAGCCAGCAGGTATTTCTGGCAATGACATGAACAAGAGACAGGATGTTGCTAAAGGAGGAAACAGACAACTAGTGGTAAGCACAATACAATTCCACAGATGAGTCCCTGCCCCTCTAGAAGCTGAGCTGGCTGGACAGCACCTACCCCTCTCCCAAAGCCACCTTCCACTTAGGCATCTTTTGGACCCATGAGTCCGTTTGATGGATGAACATCATGCAGACACTCTTGAGTGATGTAGAGGTTCTCAGCTTCTGCTTCCCATTTTGCTCTTTTAAAATACATGACTGGTCATCAGTTAATGATTCTACTGCAAAGGAAGCCTTTTGCCTTCCCAGGTTTGAATAGCGAAGGAAAGAAAGATTAAACTCCATTCCAACATGAGCCTGCAGGAAGTCTGCTGATTTTCACGACTCACCCTGCCCTTCACCTTCGAAAATGAGTTTAATGTAGGTGCAAGACAGTCTTACTTATCAGACTCAGTGTTCCTTTGGAACCAATACTGAAGAAAATTCTTATGCCCACCTCTGGAGTCAGAAATTGTATTGCAGTTTGCCAACTCATAAATGAACATATACCACGCTGCCTTTTTTTTTTTTTTTTTCAAAAAATCCCAAAACTCAGCAAGGTTCTGTCCTTGTCAAAATGTATGCCTGTGTTTGCTCTAAAAAAGGTGAAAGGGACTCAGGGGACATTTTTGGATTCAGCTTTTCCACCTACAATTATCTGTAATAATAATAATGCTTGAACGGAATCAAAATGGGTTAGCTTGGAACACTGGAGTGGGTGTTTAATTGGCCCTGACATTCTCAAAATTTGGGATAAAAATAAGACTACTTAAGAAGGCCCTTCCCAGCTGGGCACTTAGAGAAGTTAGTGTGTCACCAACTCGTGAGTGGCCTTCTGTACCTACCTGCCAGTCCTTAAATTAGCCTATTCTGCATCCCAGCAATCAGGCCACGCAGCTTCCTGAGCTGCTTTAGTTCAGAAAAGACTATTCTTTTAGGTCAAGTTTATTCTTGTGATGGTCTAGCAGCACTGCAATGGTTTCCTTATGACAAGTTCTGGAAACTTTTTTGATGTATTTTCCTTTGGCATAGATGTAGCCTTAATAGAAGTTGTTCTATTTTTTTTTTTAACAGCTATCAAGGAGATCTTAGAACAGTGGATCTTAGGGGGTCGGTTCTCAAAGTGGGAAACCGGCATAACCTGAGCCTCTTTAAGGGGCTTTTCCTCTTATTCCAACTCTATGGTTGAGTGTAACTGCTTTCCTTCATAGCCTGTGTTACAAACACCCAGTCTGTGGTCCAAATGCAGAAGCAGATGTGAGCACTGTATTAGTTTACTTCTCTGTTGCTGTGATAAACATTATGACCATGAAGGGGGAAAGATTTGATTCATTATATCTTGCAGTCCATTGTCGATGGAAGCCAAGGCAGCAATTGAAGCAGGAAAGTGGAGGCAGGAACTGGGATGACAGAGGAACTCTTCTTACTGGTTACTCTACAATGGCTTATTCTTGCTTCTTATATAAGCTAAGACCACCTTCATGGAGGTAGCACCATGCTCATTAGGCTGGGCCCTCCAGCATCCATCAACTGAAAAGACATGTCCACAGGACATTCTAATAGAGGTCTTATTTTCAGTTGAAGCTCCATTTTCTTTCTTTCTTTCTTTTTTTTATTAGATATTTTCTTTATTTACATGTCATATGATTTCTCCTTTCCCAGTTTCCCCTCAAAAACAACAACAACAACAACAAGAACAAACCCCTGTTGCCTCCCCCCTCCCCATGCTTGCCACCCCACCCTCTCCCACTTCCAGGCCCTGGCATTCCCCTACACTGGGGCATAGAACCTTCAAAGGGCCAAAGGCCTCTCCTCCCATTGATGACCAACTTTGCAATCCTCTACTATACACATGCTGCCAGAGAAATCAGTCCCACCATGTATAGTCCTTGGTTGGTGGTTTAGTCCCTGGGAGCTCTGAGGTTACTAGTTAGTTCATATTGTTGTTCGTCCTAAGGGGCTGCAAACCCTTCAGCTCCTTTGGTCCTTTCTCTAGCTCCTTCATTGGGGACCCTGTGCTCAGTTCAATGGATGGCTATGAGGCTCCCTTTTCATAAGTGTCTCTACTTTGTACCAAGTCGACAAAAACTAACCAATACACCTGCCTAGTCTTAAATGCATTGTTTATTTTAAAAAGGGGGAGGAGCCTGAGGAAACTTAGAGAAAAATCTCAAATGTTAAACAAATCTCAAATGTTAAGCCTGAACAAGACTGGTGGACTTGTATGTCCTGAAGCCATTCCTCTTCGTTAAATGATGTTCATGATGAAACATGCTGCCCTCCATCATTTGTAATACTATATAGAAATGGGAAGATCTTCTGCTCTTTGGAAAGTAGAGATCACTTCCTTTGTGTTACCTGGACTTCTTCAACATTGCTGATCTATGTTGGCACTGGCAACCACTTTAGGAGTGTCAGTGGGCAGTACAAATTATAGTCTATGGGTTATTTCTTACAAGTGGAGGGTGAAGATGTAGGGCATATATCTATAAGAAGTTAGGGAGATTCATTATAGTAGATGATTCCTGAATTCTGTGTGCTAATAAATAATGTACTTACATAATCCAAAAAAAAAAAAAGAAGTTAGGGAGAGAAGTGGAGGTGAATATGATCAAAATATATATGTATTTTGCATATATATAATCAAATAATAATACATTGATCTTTTTTAATAAAGGAGGTACTCAGACACTAACATATAATAACTATGATGTTAAAGATTTAAATTAAGTACATGGGGATTTGGTTAATATAGTTCAGTGCTGGTACCATATTTATTATTTCCTTTACAATAATGATCCATAGCAGGTAAAAATGATCTACAAAATATATTTTTTAATTTTTAGAAGATCCTATATTTTTCAAAACAGAAAAGCACCTAGTAAAGCGAATGACACAGTCACACATATATTTGGCTACATAGAAGACCAAGTGCTTGAGCTAATCAGGTTTTATCAATGTGACATAAACTAAAGTCACTTGGGGAGAAGGGACTACAACTGAGAAAATTTTCCATCAAATTGGCCAGTGAGCACTTCTGTGTGGCATTTTCTTAATTGATGATTGATGTGGGAAAGTCTAGCCCACTGTGGGGGTACCACCTCTGAACAGGTGATTCTGGGTTGTATATGAAAGCAAGCTGAGCAAGCTACAGAGAGCATGCCTACAAGCCAGTAAGCACTGCTCCTTTGGGGTTTCTTCCTCATTTCTTGCCTCCAGGTTCCTTCTTGAGCTCCTGCCCTGACCTCCCTATACATTGTAAGCCAAAATGAATCTTTTCCTCCCCAGTTAGGTTTGTTTGTTTTCTCACAGCAATAGAAAACAAAATTGCAAAGAAGGACAACAAACCAATTTAAAACTGAGCAAAGTACTTGAACAGATTCTTTCTGCCTCTCTCTCTCTCTCTCTCTCTCTCTCTCTCTCTCTC
>JADRCD010074454.1:3396-13685 GCA_019843815.1 Montemys delectorum | reverse complement strand
TCCCACACAGGCTATCTACACAGGCTATCCCACACAGGCTATCTACACAGGCTATCCCACACAGGTTATCCCACACAGGCTATCCCACACAGGCTATCCCACACAGGTTATCCCACACAGGCTATCTACACAGGCTATCCATGCAGGTTATCCCACACAGGCTATCCACATAGGCTATCACACAGGCTAATCCACATAGGCTATCCACAAAGCCTCTAGACGGGATTCCTCTTGCTGAGCTGCTGGACTTTACTTATCTTCTCTTGTCCCCAGATATAGAAATAGACACAGTACATACCTGAATCACAGCACTTGGGAGGCGAAGACAGAAAGACCATGGGTTCAAGGTCACCCTGGGTTACTTGGGGATTTCCAGGATGCCTGGGTTTCACGGGGACTTCAAAAGTCAGCTTGAGTTGCATGAGAACCCATTTAAAGAACACATGCATATTCCCGTGTGTGCACGTATGCACACACACACACATGCTTGAACATTAACTATTTTCATGGAGAAATATAGTCCAAAGTAATATTGCTCAATGAGAAGCTACAGTCTTCTTAAACGTAAGAGCCTTCAATTCTAAGGGCTTAGCACAGCCCTTCATACAAATGTTAGGTATGGAGCTTTTGTAAGACAATGACAAATACTGAAATATGTAAGGAGTATCAAGCTGAAGGCTTAGCACTATAAAGATAAGCCTTAAAGATCTACAGTCACTTCTGAGGAACATGTCAACCTCAAGGCATGTCAGTACATACACTGGAAAGCAGCATATCTAACAAATTACAGCACAGTACTTGAAAGGCACCAATAACACCCAATTCTGCCCAAAGAATCAGGGAAGAGCTCGAAGGAAAGCTATTGCTTCAGATTCTGTAGAATTTATATTCCTTTTTTTTTTTTTTTTTTAAAGATTGGCTTACTGAAGCCAGGCACATGGCACATGACTATAATTGAGCATTCAAAAGGCAGAGGCAGGGCCATGAGTTTGAGGACAGCTGGGCTACAGTGAAATTCTGTCCTATAAAACCAAACATCAAAAATAACTAAAAAATTGAGTGTATTAGTAAAACTAAATGATTCACTAAGAATCATGAATACACACATATAACCTACTGACCAATCATTACCTTAAGATAATCAGACACTGCCCTGTAGTGGTGGCACATGCCTTTAATCCCAGCACTTGGGAGGCAGAGGCAGGCGGATTTCTGAGTTCGAGGCCAGCCTGGTCTACAGAGTGAGTTCCAGGACAGCCAGGGCTACACAGAGAAACCCTGTCTCAAAAATCAAAACCAATCAACCAAACAAAAGATAATCAGACACTAATTGTCTGACTATTACATTTGGGCATACATAACCAATAACCCTCAGATATGTCAAATACACTTTTCTGGTACATTGATAAAATGAATACTTTAGTTACCAGCAGTGTGCTTCCTCGGGGTAGTCCGGACTGTATACTCAAAGTCAGGAACGGGTTTACTACTCAAATGAAGGTGGTAGTTCCTTGCTTCATCCAATAGATCTCTGCATTTCAGATTCTGCTTGACGATCTGCTCTTTTGCCACAACGCCCATAAGAAAATCAACTGGCAATAATGGTAGACGGACCTAGGATCACGAACAGTTGTAATACTTAAATAATAAGAGAATAGACAATTCCCGACTCACATCCATATTTGACTATGGCTATGACTTCATGGTAGGCCTTTGTCCTTCACATGCAAAGCCCCTGGGTTCAATGCTCAGCCTCACAAAAACATTACCAAACAAAAAACTGTTACATGTGAAATAAATCAGAAATCAAAAGTAATTGTCGCTCTTGCTTTAAAAATCCAATTACAATCTCATACTTGAATATGTTTTCTTCCTCTGAGCAAAAATATAAGTAATTTGTTCTTAATATATTAGTATTTTAATAACACTATTAAAATTTTTATTAAATTTGGGCATAATTGAGCATAATGACTCATGTCTGTAAGCCCAGAACCCGAGAGTCTAAGATGTAAAGCTTGTAAACTTGGGGCCAGACTGAGGTATAGAGTGTCAGGCTAGTCTGGGCTAGATCCTGTCTGCAAATAACAACAAATTGGGTTAAGTATGCAATGATTTTAGTTTTGTTTTCAGACAGATTTTTATGCATCCCTGGCCAGTCTCAAACTTGCTATGTAGCCAAGTATGTTTTCCAATTTGGGCTCTCCTATCTTCATCTCCTAAGTGCTGCAATTGCAGGCACGCATCACCATGCCTGGTTTATGCTATGCTAAGGATCCAACCCTGGGCTTATGTGTGGTAGACAAGCATGTAATTCTAGCCACCGCAGTACACTTCTCCCAATCCAATGCTTTTTACCAATTAGAAAATTTAACAAAGCATTCATTTCAGAAAAGGTAAGTAGATGGAACTACTGTGCCCTAAGGAGCACCACTTTACTTCTCAGTAAGTAAACAAGAGGAAGAGGAAGAGGAAAGACAAGAGGAAACAACAGGGAGGAAGGGGAACACAGGGTGCAGATCCCAGAAGGCCTGCTTATCCAAGGCTCCTCCTCCAAGGCACCCGCTCTGACAGTTAACAGCATCAACAATCATAACAGACACATTTCCGAGGTGGTTCCTTCCAGAGCAGGTCTGTAATCATTAGGAATAACTATACTGTTATTAGGAAAGTGATTTATCAAAACTTAGAAACTTCATTATATAATAAGTCATAAATGACTGGTACAGCTGTTTTCCTAGAGCCGTTTTCAACTAGCAGAAACATGATCACATGAATATTTTAAATATTTAAGCTTTTAAAATAATCAGATGTGTCACTAGTGAAGAAACCGCACAGGCCGTGAAGAGTTAACTCCTGAGCCTTACCCTTCAGACAAGTGACTTCGCGCAGCAATGAGTCCTACCTGTGCAAGTGTCTCGTCCAGCCATTTAGGATGGTGTTGCGGATTGGCAAGAAGCCACTTGATGGCAGCACTGTAGACCTGCTTCTCGCTGTCAATTTTGAGGTCGCTGGAGGAGAGGAGCTTGTGGAGGTGCTGTGGGGACACGCTCACGAAGTCTTCGCACTCCACCACCTCAGTAAAGTGCTCACAGGCATACTGGTCCGCCATGTCCATTAGGTCTATTCGGTTGTGACTCTCCGCAAAGGCTCGGACTGCCAGGCAGTTGGAGGGATGAAAATGTAACTGCATGTATTCACAACAAGCTCTGGCCACCAGTTCAACCTGTAGAATACACGCTGCATACAGCAGAGGCTGGACGTTGTCCACCGTCAAAGTGATCCGTGAGGAGTAGACGAACTTCACCAAGTCTTCCACAGCATCACCGTCAAAGTCTCGGATCTCGATTAGTGCCTGCTTAGCTTCAGACATTTCCGAAAGAAACATGGCTCTGAAGTAGGGGATCACACAGGCCAGCACCAGTTTGTGACAAGAGATCAGCTTTGAGCCAACCTGTCCAAATCAACACATACAATGATATGGTTGCACATCAGAGAACGAGCCATGGACAATGCTCTAGACAACTTGAACACGAGTGCTGAAATCCTTTAGCTACTTAGCCTTCAATCTAGACCAGTTTCTCAAAGTCAGATAATTTTCATCTCCTAAATTAGCCACACGGAATTATATTACCTATATTACCTCATATTTGAGGATTGTGTTGTGAAATAGTAAACATTTTAAAGCAGCCTAAAAATAATATCTTAGCAATTATTAGCTGGGACTATAGCTTAATGGTAGCCTTGCATGTGTGAGGCTGAAAGTCTAATTCCCAGCTCCAAAAAAAAAGAGATGATAACCTATTTTTTTCTTGAATATTTTCTTTATTTACATTTCAAATGTTTTCCCCTTTCCAGGGCTCCCCTCGGGAAACCCCCTACCTCTCCCCCCTCGGGAAACCCCCTATCTTATCCCCCCACCTCTCCCTCTATGAGAGTGCTCCCCCATCCATCCACTCCCAGCCTCTCGCCCTGGCATTCCCCTACACTGGGGCATCCAACATCCTAAGGCCCAAGGGCCGCTCCTCCCACTGGTGTTCAACAAGGCCATCGTCTGACACATATGTGGCCAGCACCATGGGTTGCTTCAAGTGTATTCTTCGGTTCAGTCCCTGGGAGTTCCGGGGTGGGGGGTCTGGCCTGTTGACACTGTTGCTCCCTCCATAGGGCTACAAACTCCCTCAGCTCCTTCAGTCCCTTCTCCATCTCCTCCATCGGGGACTCCCAAGCTAAGTCCAATGATTAGCTACAAACCTCCTCCTCTGTATTTGTCAGGCTCTGGCAGAGCCTCTCCGGAGACAGCCATATCAGGCTTCTATCAGCAAGCACTTCCTGATGGACCCCCAGGTGGGGCAGTCTCTGGATGGCCTTTCCTTCAGCCTCTGCTCCGTACTTTGTCTCCATATTTCCTCCTGTGAGTATTTTGTTCACCCTTCTAAAAAGCACTGAAGCAGCCACATTTTAGTCTTCCTTCTTCTTAGGCTTCATATGGTCTATGAATTGAATCTTGGGTATTCTGAACTTTTGGGCTAATATCCACTTATCAGTGAGTACATAACGTATTTGTTCCTTTGTGACTGAGTCACCTCACTCAGGATGATATTCTCAAGTTCCATCCATTTGCCTGCAAATTTCATGAAGTCATTGTTTTTAATAGCTGAGTAGTACTCCATTGTATAAATGTACCACACTTTCTGTATCCATTCCAATGTTGAAGGAGATCTGGGTTGCTTCCAGCTTCTGGCTATTATAAATAAGGCTGCTATCAACATAGTGGAGCACGTGTCCTTATTACATGTTAGAACATCTTCTGGGTATATGCTCAGGAGTACTGCTGGGTCCTCAAGTAGTACTATGCCCAATTTTCTGAGGAACTGCTAGAAAGGATTCCAGAGTGGTTGTACAAGCTTGCAATCCCACCAGCAATGGAGGAGTGTTCCTCTTTCTCCACAACCTTGCCAGCACCTGCTGTCACCTGAGTTTTTCATTCTAGCCATTCTGACTGGTGTGAGGTGGAATCTCAGGATCATTTTGATTTGCATTTCCCTGATGACTAAGGATGTTGAGCATTTCTTTAGGTGTTTTGGGGCCCTTTGAGTTTCCTCAGTTGAGAATTCTGTTTAGCTCTGTACCCCATTTTTAAGTAGAGTTATTTGGTTCTCTGGAGTCTACCTTCTTGAGTTCTATGTATATATTAGATATTAGTCTTCTACTGGATGTAGGATTGGTAAAGATCTTTTCCCAATCTGTTGGTTGCCATTTTGTCCTATTGACAGTGTCCTTTGCCTTACAGAAGCTTTGCAATTTTATGAAGTCCCATTTGTCAATTCTTGATCTTAGAGCATAAGCTATTGATGTTCTGTTCAGGAAAATTTCCCCTGTACTTGTAGAGAGCCATGCCCGAGCTGGCTATCGCCATTACAAGATGGTGCCGGCATCCGGTGTCTTCTCCCTGTATACAAGTAGTCTGCGCATGTGCTAAGGGCCAGAGCGCGCCAAGTCACAGCCCATCTCGGGGCGTCACATGAGGTAATGAACAAACAGCCAATCAGAAATGAACACGCCGCTCCAGGGTGTATATAAGCAGTGCCTTTTCGGGGCTTGGGGTCTTCCTCTTAAAGATGCAATAAACACTTGCTGCAGAAGGATCCTGGTGTCCACATGCGTTCTTGCTGGTGAGATGATTGCGCGGATTACATGTACTCATGTGTTCGAGACGTTTCCCCACTTTCTCTTCTACTAGATTCAGTATATTTGGTTTTATGAGGAGGTCCTTGATCCACTTGGACTTGAGCTTTGTATAAGGAGATAAGAATGGATCGATTTGCATTCTTCTGCATATTGACCGCCAGTTGAACCAGCACCATTTGTTGAAAATGCTGTCTTTTTTTCCACTGGATGGTTATAGCTCCTTTGTCAAAGATCAAGTGACTTCTGGTGTGTGAGTTCATTTCTGGGTCTTTAATTCTATTCCATTGATCTACCTGTCTGTCACTGTACCAATACCATACAGTTTTTATTACTATTGCTCTGTAGTACAGCTTGAGGTCAGGGATGCTGATTCCCCCAGAAGTTCTTTTATTGTTGAGAATAGTTTTCGATATCCTGGGTTTTTTCTTATTCCAGATGAATTTGAGAATTGCTTTTTCTAACTCTATTAAGAATTGAGTTGGAATTTTGATAGGGATTGCATTGAATCTGTAGATTGCTTTCGGCAAGATGGCCATTTTTACTATATTAATCCTGCCAATCCACAAGCATGGGAGATCTTTCCATCTTCTGAGGTCTTCTTCGATTTCTTTCTTCAGAGACTTGAAGTTCTTGACAACACTATTTATTACACAGTAGAACCACACAGTAGTCATGCAATTTCCAGAGAACCACTATTTTAATACTAACTTTCCACTCAAGGAATAAAAATTAATAGTCAGAGTGGTGGTTTGAATGCAGATAGACCCATATCTAACATATATGAATGTTTGGAAAGATTAAGAAGTGTGCCCTTGTTGGAGGAGGTGTGGCACTCCACACAGGCTCTGCGGTCTCTAGAGCCCATGCTACTCATTCCCAACTAGCTCTCTCTCTGCATGCGTGTTTCCCGCTACTGCTCCAGCGCTGCTGCCTGCCTGTGTGTCTGTGTGCCTCCCTCCCACAATGGTCATGGACTCACCCTCTGATACTGTAAGCCCCAATAAATTCTTTCATAAATTGTCTTGTCATGGTGTCTCCTCACAGCAATAAAACAGTAACTAAGACAAATTATTTTCATGTAGATTATAATAAAACACTGTCTTTTTACAACTCTATTTCAATTTCTTGATTTAAAACAAACAAACAAACAAAAAACAACTTAAAATGTGGCCAAGCCCACCCAACCCAAAATGTACTTTTTTGGAGTAACTATCCATCCTAAGGTCTAAGCTGGGCAGTGGTGGCACACGCCTTTAATCCCAGCACTTGGGAGGCAGAGGCAGGCGGATTTCTGAGTTCGAGGCCAGTCTGGTCTACAGAGTGAGTTCCAGGACAGCCAGGGATACACAGAGAAACCCTGTTTCAAAAAAAAAAAAAAATCCTAAGGTCTAATTTGGACTACTATATATGGCCTTTTACTATGCCAACTCTTTTTTGAAGTTATATATTACAACATATTCTGTAAAGTTTATTTCTGCATTTCCTTTTTTGGTACATAAAAATAATTATCAGTTACCAAAAAAGTCAGAAATTACAAATATATAAACTTGGTACTTCAAACTGAACTAATAAAACATATAAACTACAAAATAACTGTATAATTTAGTCATAGAAATAAGTATATATTATGTATATATATGAGATACATATGTATGATATATATGACATGTGTGTCCTCAATACTAGTAAAATTTCTTGTTTACATTTTTGTTAGATTAATGAACAAACATGAATAATTCAAGATAGTAAGAAAAAACTCATGTCAACCTTAAATTTTAGTAAAATACTGACATTGTTGAAATTATAATCAAAATTGGCCACTATGGATCAAAACATAACAAAACAAAGGATTCTGGATCATCAGAGCCCTTTCCTGCCACCATGGTGACATGGGGAGAGGAAGAGGGCACAGGTCTCAGCTTTGCTGCTGACAACTCTAACAAAGGAGGTGAATCAAGCTTCCGCTGTTGAAGAACAGTTATAGTCCCATGTACTGTCAGTTCTTAGAAGGTGGCTTATCTACTGACCTACAAAAATAGTTTTTTCCAAGACTTCTTCTCAGTCTGATACGCACAGTGATCATGGAAAGCAGGAAAGTGCTTACTCCCAATTTGACTACCAACTTGCTGACACATGTGCTTCAACGATGCTTATGCAAGCTGAAAGAGAACTAAGTTTCTCTAAATATGTAATTTTTTTCAAGTTTCTGAAACCATTGCAAGCCTTCTACAGTATGGTTACAGGAGCTATGACACACTGCTTCATCATCCAAAATTAGCCAGTTAGGACGTTTCCATTTTTCCTTCGTTTACACACAGAAAAAGGTGAGTGTTTTCCCACACACACTTTTCTATAGCTTGCCACATTCTGCCAAGCTACTTGTCAGAACACAAAACAATTTCCATATCCAGCATGTGAATTTTCACCTCAGCAAAATGGAAAGCAAGGTTCTAGTGTTGTGGTTAATGTCTACGCAAACTTTTTCCCTTTTACTACTTAACTATGTAACAGTTTTCAACAATGTGGTTATTCTGAAACTATTCTTTTGTGCACAAAATAATAAAACAAACTTGCATCCCAACTCTTTTTACATCCTTATAAGCAATATTCTGAGTTTTCAATTAAAGATCTGATAATTTCTCTTTTAATTATACTAGTTTTAAAAAATTAATTTAAATTACTTAGTCACCCCCAAAAAGTACTTTATTGTCAAGATCTAAAATGAAAGGTTAGATAGATGTATCAGTCTCAAATCTTAACATGACAGCAACCAGCCACTGTTATGCAATAATTAGCCTCACTCTGAACCATTTTTAAATTATATAATGGAGACAATTCAGATAGCATTTAAGGATTGAAATAAACAATATAAATATTTAAATAATCCTTCTGAGTAAGAGAAAACAGACTCAAACAATCAATCAACCCAAATGAGTTACTAGTAGAAAGGACAGACCAAGACTGCCACAGAATTCTAAAGACACCTAAATATCTCAGAATAGTTATACAGTGAGTCAAGGGACCTTCTCCATCCTGAGTGAAGAGTCCCTCACCAACAAGAGTCAAGGGACCCTCTCTGTTATGAGGAAAGGGGACCGTCTCCATTACCATCCCCTTTGTGTTACCTTACAACTGGGATATGGTCTGACAGTCCCTGCCCCGACCCTATGTGGTGGGGTTTTGAGAAGTAAAGAAATCATGTGAGCTCTGAGATCATGCAATCAGTGGCTTATAGAAGGGCTGGCTCCAACTAGCTCATGCCTTGGTGTCCTTCTGCCTTCCACGGTGTGAGACACAGTTACTACGCCCTCACAGACTCATCCTCCTGGGAGATGGCAGCAACATGGTGCCATTTCAGCAGAGAGTAGCCCTCACCAGATACCAAACCTGCTCTATGTTTATCTTGAATTCCTCTGCCTTCAGAACTGTAACAAACAAACAGTAGCCTTCTTTCAGGTCAGGAATCAATAGTTACAACGCAACCAGTTCACTTTTCCCCACTTTTGGGGAAGTATTATTGTAAGGAGGTTTATATACTGTGTCCCTATAGTCTTTCAGAATGACTGTTGTTACCTGGTTAGTTGGAAGTTTTGATAACAAACAACACCACTTAAAATCTTGGAAAAAAATTTTTTTTGTTGTTGTTTCTTTCGAGACAGGTTTTCTCTGTGTAGCCCTGGCTGTCCTGGAACTCACTCTGTAGACCAGGCTGGCCTCGAACTCAGAAATCCGCCTGCCTCCACCTCCCAAGTGCTGGGATTAAAGGCGTATGCCACCACCGCCCATCCTTGGAAAAATAGTAATAGAACCTATGAACATTGGCTTAAAAAAAAAAAAATCAAGTATTCTTTTACGGCCAAATAATGTAAATACTATACCTTCTGGCAACATTAAGAGTTGCTACGGGCGGGGCTGCAGAGATGGCGCAGTGGGTAAAGCATTTGCTGCTCTTCCAGAGGCCCTGGGTTCAGTTCTCAGCACTACACAGTGGCTCACACCCGCCTAACTCCAGACCCAGGTGCAGATGCAGATGCCCTCTTTTCACCAGGCACACATATGGTGCACATATGTGCATACAGGCAAAACACTCATGCTACTGGGGCTCTTACCCTCTGCTTCTACATTACCCCTTTCAACTAAAATTAACTTGAGCTTTAGTAAGGGAGAGACATCCTCAAGCTACATGACATGTAAGTAACAGTGCCTATGAAGTGCTATTTGTACTGATCTGTAACATAAAACCCAGAAGTGTATGCTATGAAATGAGCCTGCAAGAACAATTCTCCCCAACAAGACAGGTGCCTTCAAGAAGCCCACTTAGAGGTCGTGGAGTATGTGCTTAGCATGTGAGTACCCAGTTCACGCACTAGCACCTAAATGAAAGCTTGTAAAAATGCTCACCCATATATAATGCTTGAGCTTGCCTTACATATATTATTTTAAAACATTTCCACTAGTAAACATAATAGTACATGAACAACTTTTACCTCCTGAAATGACCTACAGGCAGTGTTTTTACTCGTATGTAAATCCTTCTAACTACCTTTTGGACACCACTAATGGATCCTCCTCTGATCACCTTTCAGACATCACTGATGGAT
>JADRCD010074396.1:2159-14890 GCA_019843815.1 Montemys delectorum | reverse complement strand
AGAGAGAGAGAGAGAGAGAGAGAGAGAGAGAGAGAGAGAGGCACTGAAGTTTAAGTTATTCAGTTGGGTGGATAAAGCTTGAATTATAAAAGAGTCACCCTCTCTAATCCCAGATTCTATTACTTCTCTATCACCTTCAGCACCATCAATCCAGCAAGAATTTGGTGAACCTCACACACATTCTATATCCAGGAACATCTGCTCTCCAATGTACACTGATGACCCATACAGTTTGACATTGGTCCTGAGAGGTTCTCCTAAGTTATCTGTTGCCCCCATTGCAACTCAAAACTGACATTGTCACTCAAAAGTCCCTTAACTATAATAAGTCAGTATTTCCTGCCTCCTCAATTTATTCTTCTGGAATATTCCTTTCTCTCTTAATGTACTTACTAGACTAAGTCAGAAGCCCTGGAAGCCTTTCCTTTCCTGCATCCATAATAGCATCATTGCTGTGTCACTTCATTGCTGAGTACCCATGATGTTCTCAAAACTTTCTTCTTTTCCATTCCCATCAGTGCCTTAGCTCAGTCCCCACTGATTTTGCTGGACAATTGTGTTTCCTCCCCTTGTATTCTTCCTGTCCCAACCCATCTATCTTTCTTATCATTGCCAGCATCATTATAAAATTCTTCAAATAAATTTTTTCAAATACCATGAAATATGAGTTATGTAAATGGCCAAGATGCTAGAAAAACTGGTTGGGGCCTGGGTGGAGGTAGAGGATATGAGAATAGTTTATCTTATTCAAAAGTATACAAAGATAATTTCAAATTTATAATCTGCCCATGAATATGAAGTATCCAAAAAAGAATTTAAATAAATTAAAATGGGAAGTGGGATAAAGTTGTATTTGGCAACCAAAGCATTCAGTTAAATTTTCTATAATAAAAATATCTCTAAAACCATAGCCTATATTAATTAAAAATAATAAAAACATTGAGACTGGATTATCACCATTTCAAACAGGTACAAAATTATGTAAATATAACATATTGCTTTCATATATCATCCATAGCAGGTCAGGATTCATGTTTAAGGTTCACAGGACTGAAGGACATGCACTTACCCAATCATATTAAACTCTAACTTGCTGATAAGCCATCTTGCTCTAAATTACAAGTTTCATAAGCACTAAAAATTGGCTGACCTACTTTACCATGGTAATTGAAAGGGATTATTACTGACAATTAACAAGCAAGCAATAGTAATAGATAATTTACTTTCCAAATATTTTGCAAGCAAGCACATTTTTTTTAAAAAAAAGAGAAAACACATTAGACAGTTGTTTCTTGGCAAATTACAATGCATCTTTTATTTCTTGACAAATAATTCATACTGCAATATTTTTTTACAGCCTGTAATTTGACTGTGGCTGCTAAATTTGTGATGTCTAAATACACTTTGTCAAGCCAAGTATTCAGAACAATGTATGTGGAATGAACTACACAGCCTTTCTTGTAACTGACAACCATGGCTGTGCTCTGGACAAAGCTCATTGGAAAGATCTGTTTTAACCAGGGTTGGTTGTCCGGAGAAAGCTGTTTCATTTCAGTGCAAATATTAAAACCTTTTCAGCCTCAGAATTTCTGTTATAACCTTTCTAAGGTCTAAAGTCTCTGTTTTAACCTTAATAAAAATACAGTAAGGTTCATCTCCATGTGCTCTTCCTACACAATGGACCATATTTAATATTGTCACCAGATGCTAAATGCTTGGAAGATTCTAGAGCTTTAGGGTACATTATTAAGTAATATCATTAATTTAGTTTAAGAAAACTGTTTTGAGCTTAAGTTAATCTATGTTAATCATATTGTATTTCTGGTCATAATAGCTTCTATGACTTCTTTTGCTTTACCATAAGATTGAGCTTAAAGCAAGACATACACTGGGTACACCTAAAATATTTGATAAATTTAGTCATCTTTGAGTTTTCTAATGAAAGGTTGGAACCTTCATAATGGGTTCCCAAATGTTAACACATCATTTTCTTTTCTTGCCATCAAGAAAATACATTATTTTCTCTATAGACAAGTTGCAGACAGTTGAAAGTCAGTTGGTTCTCAATATCCATCCACAATTAACCAAATGCATGGACTGCTTTCTCTATAGCTACTTTCATAATGGTGGCTTCCTGTACCAAACATCAATTCCCTGTCTATTTGTATAGCATTTATAGTGTAGTAGGTGTCATACATGTTATAGATATGTTAGAAGATATGTGTAAGTTATATGCAAATACAACACAACTTTATATAAAGGACTTGAGCATCCCAGAGTCTGGAATCTGCAGGGGTTCAGGAGTCTACTCTTTTTATATTCCAAGGGATAGCAGTCTGTGAGCCTAAAACTCTGGAGACACTGTGTTGCCCATCCTAACAGATCTAGACTGTTCTAAGTTATTAAGCTGTGTTAACATGGAGAAACTCCCCCAAACTCTTACATGAATGAATGAGTGATTGAATAAATATCCTCTTCTCTAATATTCTCCTTCCAAGAGCTAAGATATTTTTGAGTTCACCTCTATTGCTGTTTCATTCACCAAAAACCAATGCATCCTGTAGTTACATTTTATGAGTCTTCTCACCCATCAGATTTTTGGCTTTCTGTTTAATGACTTCTCAGTAAATGTGTATAGAACTAACAACAGTGCTGATAATAAGTTACTTTTACTCTCAACAATAGTTTATTCTACCCTTAAAAACAAACAATTGTCTTGAGTGATTTGCTTTTTCCTACCCTCTAGCTCTTCTTTCTCAGACTTATTAAAAAACAATTTGGGGACATTTTCTCTTTCTATGTCACTAGCTCATATCAGTGATCTCCTTAGTTTTAAATACTAGTTGAATATGGGAACATTTTGGAGGTTAGTGGGTGCAAGATCAAAGTGCAATTCAATTGTGTCCCACTGGAAGCTGTCTCTTGTTATTTGTAGCTAAGGACATTGTAGGTGTGCCTTTTCACACTGTCTTTTTTTTGGTAAGGTGCAAATCCCATCCTGAGGGCTCCAGCATTCTAACCTCACCTAAATTTAACCTGTTATCAAAGGTGGCAAATTGGGAGTTAGTTCTTCATTATAAGAAGGAGGGGAGAAAACAATTTAGACCATAATATGCAGCAACTGCTTCATGAACATATAAATCAACTACATTCAGAATCCATTTTTGTGGAGCTTACATTTTAGCTGAAGCAAACAAAAAGTAAACCAGAAAACAAATTTAAATAATTTCAGACCATGATAAGCAACATTAGGAAGACAAACAGAGCATAATGGCCAAGTAAGGCCCAGAGGAGATCTGGAGTTTGGTAAGAGTGAGAGGCTGGGCTTTGAGATAGTGAGAGAACATTTGAATGCCACATCTGGATGCTGAGCATGAACAAGCTGATGTCCAAAGCAAGACTTTTCTAGGCACAATCTGAGATTTGTTACTTTGAGGGACAGAAATTCTTTCATTGCCAAGGCTTCCAATGGCATCTGCAGTTAACTATTTCAAAACTTCTCATAAGCATGAGCTTAAAGTCAACTCTGGAACCACAGTGTAAGACCTGTTTCCTTCCTCATCTCTCCTTCCTCAGTACAAGTTCTGAGTACCTGGTGGGTTAAGTAGACATGCCAGACAGTTTTCTTTTACCTTGCAAGCCCAACTCTCACCTCTTACATATGATTTTACTCCAAGATCTAGAACTACAATGCATCTATTTTATTGCCCTTATGAACACCAAACCAGGTCACCAATTCTCATAGGAAATTCTCAAAGTCATCACTCTGTTACTGGCTCCCTCAAGGCGTCCACAAAAAATAATGGGTGGCCATGTTTGAGCATAAAATGTTGGATGATGTTTTGATAATCATGGCATGAACATCAGGCTGGATGTACAGGTAAAGGTGTTAGTGGGACAGCTGCATGTCCACATGCATGAAAAGGAAAATTTATCAATTCTCTATATCATGCACAAAAATTAAAATATAATTTAATCTACATGGAAGAACTAAAACAGTAGAATTAAAGGCAAATAAGTAAATATGTATGGCATTGGCTAGCAATCATTTCTAAGATATAAAACAAATGAAAGAACCAACAAACAAATAATAGAATAATAGATAAATTGGACTATGTCAAAAGTAAAAGCTTTTGGACTGCAAAAAATATGATCAAGAATGATAAAAAAAGAACCTACCGATTGGGAAAATATGTAAAATCATATCCCAATAAAGGAATTGTATCTAGACGATGTAAAATGTTCTTACAATGTAATTATGAACAAATAATCATAGTGTAAAATTATGGGCCTGGAGAGAAGTATCAGCAATCAAGGATACGTGCTGCTCTTGCATAAGGCTGTAATTCAGTTCCCAGGACTCAAACTGGGAAGTTTATAATGGCTTGTAACTCCAACTCCAGGGGATCTGACACACTCTTCTGATCTCTGTGGGCACCTGCACTCAAGTGTATATACTACATACAGACACATATACATAATTAAGAATAAAATAAAAAAAATTTTTAAAAAAATTTGCAAAGCATTTGAATTGTTTTTTATCCAAAGATTAGGATATCCAAAGCAAGGGAATAGTAAACATGAAAAACTACTGACCATACATACTACTAGGGAAACTACTTTCCCTACATACTAGGGAAAAGTCAAATCACAACCACATAGGCCCACCCTGCAGAATGGCTGCAGTAAACTGAAAAGACAATACTAAATCCTGGCAAAAGTGTGGAGAATTTGGAACCCTTGTTCAGCTATGAGGAATATAAAACTATTCAGCAACTTTGGAAACAGTTTGTCAGTTCTGCAAAGTGTTGAATTTTCTAATCAAGTGGCCCAGCAATTTTACTCATAGGTATATATATATATATATATATATATATATATATATATATATATATATATCCCCATAAGAACATGTACTTGAAAAACTATATCAGCATTATTTGTTGATAGTCAATAAAATAGAAGTACAATTCAAATGCTACTGATAAGTAGATACATGTGGTAAATCTATAGAAGGAATTGATACTTGAAAGTAAATAAAACAGACACACTGATACACACATTAATATGGATGAGACTTGAAGACACTGAATATAGTTTTAAAAGTCAACATACAATATGATTCCACTCATAAGAAATGTATAGAATCATCATATCTATAGAGACAGAAAGTGTGTTCCTATTTGCCCAGAGTACAGAGGGAGCAGGAAGGACTATGAGATGTGACTGCTAAGGATATAGGGATGTTTCAGGGAGATATTCTGAAGTTGAAAATGGTGAGAATTATAAAACTATGTGAGTATATCTGAACCTATTTTTAACTGTGTTCTTAAAATATATATTTTATTAAATGAGTTTAGTAAGGGAGAAATGCGCCACAGCAGGCATGTCTGGAAATCAAAAGACAACTTGTAGGAGTAGATTCTCTCCTTCTCCAATGTTAGTTCTAGAGACGTGGATCAAACTCAGTCTGTCAGGCTTGGCCACAAGTGCCTTTACTCACTAAGCAGTCTTGTCAACCCAAAACTGTATACTTTAAATGAATAAAAGTACCTCACTAACAAAAGATGACTAGGTAATGGACAGATTCTGTAGTTTATGATCAAAATTTTGAAATTCATTCATCAAAACTTTATAGCTGTGCATTTCATAATATATAATCTTTACCTTGAAAGAGAGTAATGGTGACTGCCAAAGAAATTGTTGGCCAACAAAACAGCAGTATAGACTGTGTCATAGAGGCTGAAGAGAAGGTGACTTTTCAACTTTGTATGTGTATGAATTTTCTACTATATAAAACTTAAAAGTATCAATGTCTAAATGTCAAAAAACTAATGAAGGCATATGAACTTCAAGTGAATAAATATGTACACAGCTGACAACATTTAAAATTTATCTACAGGTGAGTAAGATCATAAAATCAGTAGACTATTGCTTCAGTTTTGGCTCCAAGATCAAAACCAGTAATATTAAGAAGACACAGAGAAAAATGCTAAGCATTTGATAATAAAATTAAAGTAGTATATACACTTAAAATATGTATTATTAAATATATAAATATTATATATATATGTTTTGTATTGTATGAATGCATAACATGGAAGAAGGAGAGAACCTAGTTAACTTTTGCTCTCCAGACATGTCTGCTGTGACACATTTTGCCCTTACCATATTGGGACTTACACACACATGGCAAACACATTCAAATAACAAAATATAACAAAATAAAATATTTTTAAGTGTGTGTGTGTGTGCGTGTGTGTGTTTTGTTGGCTTTTGTCCTCATAACACATGAGTGCAGTGCCCACAGAGACCAAAAGAGGGGAGCTGAAATTCAGATGTGAACTGCCACTTGTAGGTTAAGGATTTGAACACTGGTTCTCTGGAAGAGCCAGTACACCTAACTGAGGAGGCATCTCTCCAGCCTCACATTAAAATCTTTAAAAAAATTTTTTTTTAGATATTTTATTTATTTACATTTCAAATGTTATCTCCTTTTCCAGTTTCATCTCCAGAAATACCCTATCCCATCCTCCCTCCCCCTGCTTGTATGAGGGTGCTCACCCATCTGCCCACCCAATCCTACCTCCCCACCCTGGTATTCCCCTATACTGGGGCATCCAGTATACCCTGGACCAAGGGCCTCTTCTCCCATCAATGACCCCAACCTCTGCTACATATGCAGCTGGAGCCACAGGTCCCTCCATGTGTACTCTTTGGTTGGTGGTTTAGTTCCTGGGAGCTTTTGGGGGTGTGGATGGTTAATATTGTAGTTTTTCCTATGGGTTGCAAACTCCTTCAGCTCTTTCAGTCCTTTCTCTATATCCTCCATTGGGGACCCGATGCTCAGTCCAATGCTTGACAACAAGCATCCTCCTCTATATTTGCCAGGCTCTGGCAGAGCCTCTCTGGAGACAGCTATATCAAGCTCCTATTAGCAAGCACATCGGCAATAGTGTCTGCATTTGGATCCTGTATATGGGATGGAGCCCCATGTGGGGCAGTCTCTGGATGCCCTTTCCTTCAGTCTCTGCTCCACATTTTATCTCTGTATTTCCCTCCATGTGTATTTTATTCTCCCTTCTAAGAAGAACTAAAGCATCCATATTTTGGTCTTTCTTCTTCTTGACCTTCATGTGGTCTGTGAATTGTTTCTTGGGTTTTCCGAGCGTTTAGGTTAATATCCACATATCAATGAGTGAATACCATGTGTATTCTTTTGTAACTGGATTACTTCACACAGCATAATATTTTCTAGTTCCATCCATTTGCTTGCAAATTTCATGAAGTCATTGTTTTTAATAGCTGAATAGTACTCCATTGTGTAAATGTAACACATTTTCTGTATCCATTCTTCTATTGAAGGACATCAGGGTTCTGTCCAGCTTCTGGCTATTATAAATAAGGCAGCTATGAGCATAGTGGAGCATGTGTCCTTGTTATATGTTGGAACATCTTCTGGGTATATGCCCAGGAGTGGGATAGCTGGGGCCCCAGGTAATAGTGTGTCCAATTTTCTGAGAAACCACCAGACTGATTTCCAGAGTGGTTGTATCAGCTTGCAATTCCACAAACAATGGAGGAATGCTTCTCTTTCTTCACATCCTCTCCAGCATTTGCTGTCACCTGAGTTTTTGATCTTAGCCATTCTGACTGGTATGAGGAGGTATCTCAAGGTTGTTTTGATTTGCATTTCCATGATGACTAAGGATGTTGAATATTTCTGTAGGTGCTTCTTGGCCATTCGCTATTCCTCACTTGAGAGTTCTTTGTTTAGCTTTGTACCTCATTTTCAATAGGGTTATTTGGTTCTCTGACATCTAACTTCTTGAGTTCTTTGTATATTTTGGATATTAGCCATCTATCAGATATAAGGTTGGTAAAGATCTTTTCCCAATCTGTTGGTTGCCATTTTGTCCTATTGATCGTGTTCTTTGCCTTAAAGAAGCTTTTCAATTTTATGAGGTCCCATTTATCCATTGTTAATCTTAGCACATAAGCCATTGGTGTTTTGTTCAGGAAAATTTCCCCTATGCTCATGTGTTCCCCACTTTCTCTTCTACTAGTTTCAGTGTATCTGGTTTTATTGTGGAGGTCCTTGATCCACTTGGACTTGAGATTTGTACAAGGAGATAAGAATGGATTAACATGTATTCTTCTACATGCTGACCTCCAGTTAAACCAGCACCATTTGTTCAAAATGTCTTTTTTTCCCCCACTGGATGGTTTTAGCTCCTTAGTCAAAGATCAAGTGACCATAGATGTATGGGTTCATTTCTGGGTTTTCAGTTCTGTTCCATTGATCTACCTGCCTATCTCTGCACCAATACTATGCAGTTTTTATCACTATTGCTCTGTAATACAGCTTAAGGTCAGGGATGGTAATTTCCTCAGAAGTTCTTATATTGTTGAGGATAGATTTCACTATCCTGGGTTTTTTGTTATTCCAAATGAATTTGCAGATTGCTCTTTCTAATTCTATGAAGAATTGAGTTGGAATTTTGATGGGGATTGCATTTAATCTATAGATTGATTTCAGCAAGATGACCATTTTTATGATATTAATCCTGTCAATCCATGAGCATGCAAGATCTTTCATCTTCTGAGATCTTCTATGATTTATTTCTTCAGAGACTTAAATTTCTTGCCATAGAGATCTTTCATTTACTTTGTTCACATCAAGGTATTTAATATTATTTGTGACTTTTGTGAAGGATGTCATTTCCCTAATTTCTTTCTCAGACTGTTTATCCTTTCAGTAGGGGAAGTCTACAGAGTTGTTTGTTATATTTAGCCACTTTACTGAACTTATCAGCCATAGGAGTTCTTTGGTGGAATTTTTGGGGCCATTTAAGTATACTATCATATCATTTGCAAATAATGAGTTTGTTTATATAGTGGATTATGTTGATGGATTTCCATAGATTTTATCATACCTGCATCCCTGGGATGAAGCTTACTTGATCATGATGGATGATTGTTTTGATGTGTTCTTGGATTAGGTTTGCAAGAATTTTATTGAGTATTTTTGCATCGATATTCATAAGAGAAATTGGTCTGAAGTTTTCTTTATTTCTTGGGGCTTTGAGTGGTTTTGGTATCAGCATATATGTGGATTCATAGAATGAATTGGGTAGTGTTCCTTCTATTTCTATTTTGTGGAATAGTTTGAAGAGTATTGGTATTTGGTCTTCTTTGAAGGTCTGATAGAATTCACTAAACCCATCTGGTCCTGGGCTCTTTTGAGTTGTGAGACTTTTTAATGACTGCTTTTATTTCTCTAGGGACTATGGGACTGTTTAGATGGTTTCTCTGAGCCTGATTTATCTTTGGTTACTGGTATCTGTCTAGAAAATTGTCCATTTCATCCAAATTTTCAGTTATTTTGAGTATAAGCTTTTGTTCTAGGAGCTGATGGGTTTTTTTTGTTGTTGTTGTTGTTTTTTTGTTTTTTTTTTTGTTTTTTTTTTTTTTTTTTTTAGTTTCCTCAGTTTCTGTTGTTATGTCTCCCTTTTCATTTCTGTTTTTGTTAATTTGGATACTGTCTCAGTGCCTTTTAGTTAGTCTGGCTAATGGTTTATCTATCTTGTTGATTTTCTCAAAGAACCAGCTCCTGGTTTTGTTGAATCTCTGTATAGTTCTTTTTGTTTCTATACGGTTAATTTCAGCTCTGAGTTTGAGTATTTTCTGCCTTCTACTCCTTTTGGGTGTATTTGTTTCTTTTTGTTCTAGAGCTTTCAGGCATACTGTTAAGCTGGTAATGTATGCTCTCTCCAGTTTCTTTTTGGAGGCACTCAGATCTATGAGTTTTCCTCTTAGCACTGCTTTCATTGTGTTCCATAAGTTTGAGTATGTTGTGCCTCCTTTTCTATTACATTCTAAAAGTCTTTAATTTCTTTCTTTATTTTTTCTCCCTACCAAATTATCATTGAGCAGAGCATTGACCAACTTTCACTGTATGTTGGCTTTCTGTTGTTTTGGTTGTTATTGGAGACCAACCTTAGTCCATGTTGATCTGACAGAATGCATGGGATTATTTCAATCTTCCTGTATCTGTTGAGGCCTCTTTTGTGACCAATTGTATGTTCAATTTTGGAGAAGGTACCATGAAGTGCTAAAAAGAAAGTATATTCTTTGGTTTTAGGATGAAATGTCCTATAGATGTCTATTAAATCCATTTGGTTCATAACTTCTGTTAGTTTCACTGCATCTCTGTTTAGTTTTTGTTTCAATGATCTGTCCATTGCTGAGAGTGAGACGTTGAAATCTCCTACTATTATTGTGTGATGTGCAATGTGTGCTTTGAACTTTAGTAAAGTTTCTTTTATGAATGCTGGTCCCCTTGCATTTGAAGCATAGATGTTCAGAATGGAAAGTTCCTCTTGGTAGATTTTTTTCTTTGCTGAGTATTAAGTGTCCTTCCTTATCTTTTTTTTGATACCTTTTGGTTGAAAGTTGATTTTATTTGATTTTACAAGGGCTACTAAAGCTTTTTTTCTTGGTACCATTTACTTGGAAGATTTTTTTTCACCCTTTTATTCTGAGATAGTGACTGTCTTTAACACTGAGGTGTGTATCTTGTATGCAGTAAAATGTTGGGTCCTGTTTACATATCCAGTCTTTTAGTCTATGTCTTTTTAATTGGAGAATTCAGTCCATTAGTGTTAATAGATATTAAGAAATTGTCCTTGTTGTCTCTTGTTATTTTTGTTGTTAGATGTGGAATTATTTTTGTGTGGCTATCTTCTTTTGGGTTTGTTGAAAGAAGATTACTTTCTTGCTTTTTCTAGGATGTAGTTTCCCTTTTTGTGTTGAAAATATCCATCTATAATTCTTTGTAGGGCTGGATTTGTGGAAAGATATTGTGTAAATTTGTTTTTGTCATGGAATATCTTGGTTTCTACATCTATGGTAATTGAGAGTTTTGCTGGGTATAGTAGCCTGGGCTTGTATTTTTGTTCTCTTAGGATCTGTATGACATCTTCCCAGGATCTCCCTGGCTTTTAAAGTCTCTGTTGAGAAATCTGTTGTAATTCTGATAGGTGCCTTTATATGTTACTTGGCCTTTTCCCCTTAATACTTTTAATATTCTTTCTTTGTTTTGTGCATTTGGTGTTTTGATTATGTGACATGAGGAATTTCTTTTCTGGTCCAATCTACTTGGAGTTCTGTAGGCTTCTTGTATGTTCATGGACATCTCTTTCTTTAGGTTAGGGAAGTTTCTTCTATAATTTTGTTGAAGATATTTACTGGCCCTTTAAGTTGGAATCTTTGTTCTCTTCTATATGTAGTACCCTTAGATTTGGTCTTCTCATTGTGTTCTGGATTTCCTGGATGTTTTGTGTTGGGAGTTTTTTGCATTTTTCATTTTCTTGACTTTTGTGTCAATGTTTTCAATGGTATCTTCTGTATCTGAGATTTTCTCTTCTATCTCTTGTATTCTTGTGGTAATATTTACATCTATGACTCTTGATCTCTTTCCTAGGTTTTCTATCTCCAGGATTGTCTCCCTTTGTGCTCTCTTTAGTGTTTCTATTTCCCTTTTTGATCCTGGATGGTTTTGTTCAACTCCTTCACTTGTTTGGTTGTGTTTTCCTGTAATTTTTCAAGGGATTTTTGTGTTTCCTCTTTAAGGGCTTCTAGCTGTTTACCTTTGTTCTCCTGAATTTCTTTAAGGAGTTACTTATGTCCTTCTTAAAGTTCTCTATCATCATCATGAGATGTGATTTTAAATCTGAATCTTGCTTTTCCAGTGTGTTGGGGTATCGAGGACTTGCTGTGGTGGAAGAACTGGGTTCTGATGGTACCAAGTATGCTTGGTTTCTGTACCTTAGGTTCTTGCACTTGCCTCTCACTGTCTGGTTATCTCTGGTATTAATTGGTCTTACTATCTCTGACTGGATCTGTCCCTTCTGTGGGCCTGTGAGCCTGTGATCTTTGGTATGTCAGCATTCCTCTGGAGTTCAGCTCTATCCTGGGTTAGATTTGTGCTCGGAGGGTTGTGGGACGACAGCCTTAGGTCTGGAGCACAGATGAAGACTGTTAAAATGTTTTTTAAAGCAAAGAACATGTTACAAGATGTCTTCTGAGTCAGTAGCAGGATGAATGGGCAGTCAAGCAGGAGGTAGGGCAAAGTCTGTTTTCCCACCCTGCACTCCTACAGGACAGAGCATCAGTGTGGAAATCAGCTCCAGTAGAAATGTCCTATACAAGAAATCACCATTTTTGCTTGATGTCTAGAACTTAGCAAGAAATTACTTGACTGGGTAACTCAAAACTTCAAAATGTTCACATTCTAGAAAATAATGAACATTTTACTCTTTTTCTATTTCTTAAAAATTCAAATGTTGAATGCTTATCTCAATTTTTCTATGCAAATATCTACACACAGACATACATATATCACATGAAGAAATCTTTCCTTCCCCTTGCTATTCTCTCTCTCTCTCTTTCTCTCTTCCTCCCTTCCTCCCTCTCTCCCTCCCTCCCTCCCTCCTACTTTTCTTCTACCTTCCTCCCCTCTCCTGTTTCCTTTTGTTCTTGAGATATCGTGCTACCATGTAGTCCAGGCTGGTCTCCCTCTCTGTTTTCCAAGGGCACTAGCACTTCTTCTCTCTGTTACTCTATGTCTCTCCTTCATAAGGACTCCATAGATGAATGAACTGCCTTCCTGTGATGCCTTTTGTTTTCTTTTTCTTTCTTTCTTTCTTTCTTTTTTTTTTTTTTTTTTT
>JADRCD010074391.1:0-15385 GCA_019843815.1 Montemys delectorum | reverse complement strand
TCTCTCTCTCTCTCTCTCTCTCTCTCTCTCTCTCTCTCTCTCTCTCTTAATCTGAAATCAATTGCCCACACCTGAGCCTCCCATAGGTAGCTTAGTTTCCAAGTCAAGTCTATCTATTTTTTTCTTTTTCGTGTTTGTTGTTGTTTGGGGGATTGTTTGTTTGAGACAGGGTCTCTCTATGTAGCCCTAGCTACTCTGGAATTGAGCACACCGACCAAGCTGGCCTCAAATTCTTAGAGAACTTGCTGTGTCTGCATCCTGCCCAGCCAGGCTGCTATCTTAGAGCACCGTGCTCTCAGCCTTCCCAACGCTGCACCCCTGTAATACAGTTGCTCATGTTGTGGCCACCTTATTTTCATTGTTACTTCATAACTGTAAGCTTGCTACTGTCACAAATGGTAATGTAAATATCTGATGTATCCTGAGGGGTCATGACCCATAGGTTGAACCACTGTTAAAGAACTCTAGGCCTGGACTCACTAACCTATTTTTAATCCTCATTCTGATGGTTTTTATTCTCTTTTAAAAACGTGTTTTGTTTAGTGTAAGGACACCTGTATGAAGGTATGCACACACCACGGTTATGCATATGCTATGTCAAGTGTGTGGGGCTCAAAGGACAACTGGTGGGCGTTCTTTCTGGCACCATGTGGGTCCCAGGGACTGAGCTCAGGCTGTGAGGCTTGGCCCACGGTATGTTTTTCTAATTTATTTACCTTTTTGTATCTGTTATTACACAGTCATGAGCAAAGATCACAGAGATGCCTGTGGCTGAGAAAGGGAGTTCACAACATCCACAAGGGAAGGGATGAGGCTGCAGAGTCAGTTAATCAAGCGCCATATCCCTGTGAACACACACACACACAAGTATGGAGGGACACTGGTGACCCACCTTGAAACTTGAGAGAAAAGTATCCACTGAGAAATGACTCCAGCCTAACTGAATCTGGTTGGGTAATTTTCTTTCTCAGTCCTGGACTCTGAGCTAGGCCTTTGCATGTGCTGAACAGGCCCATTGCCCAGGCCCAGCTGGGGGCTTGCTCCAGAAGCCACTGAATGTAAAGACTCCGGAAAAGGAAAAAAAATCAAAATATTTCTTGAGATTTGATCCCCTGGAGGCCAACAGGGCTCTCTTTCCTTAGACAGAACGTTTATAAGCTGCACCTTTCCACCAAGATCACTTGGAGGTAATTTATTCATGAGAACCATGGTTCCAGCAGGCCTTTCAAAGCTGTAACCTGAGCTCTCTGTGGCAGGCAGCACGTGTGTTAGGATCACATTCTTACCCATGGGATGCCATATAAAAGGGAAGTGAGGCTTTCAGGCTGCCAACGGCATAGCCCATTTCAGAACTGTGTCTTGAGGCCGCCTGCTCATACATACGTGGTCTAGGAATGTCAGTGTGAAGACCACCCATGGATCATTCCTATCCTGATAACTTACAGTAACTCCTAAGGGAAATACAACCTTCTTGTTTTCCCATAATGCCGTGCACTTACTCCTTGTTTTCCCATGATGCCGTGCCCTTACTCCGTCCGATGTACTTGTCTTGCTCTTCTTCTCAGTCTCATGATGGGCTGATCGATTTATTATGTGTGTTTGTGTGTGCGTGCAGGTGAACATGTATGCACAGGTGTGTGTGTGTGTGTATGTGTGTGTGTGTGCGTGTGCACTCGTGTATAAATTTGAACATGCATGTGAATGCCAGATGACAACTTTGGGTGTTATTCCTCCGACAAACTTTACATTGTTTTTGTTTTCTTTTAGTGAGACTGGGTATCCTGGGACTCACCAAGTTTTGGCTAGTGTGTCACAGAGCTCTCACCTCCCAGCACTGGCATTACAAACCTGAGCTACCATAGCCAGCTTTTTAAGCACATGGGCTCTGTGTCAGTGATGCACGAAGCAGGCAACGCTCAGGCAAAGCTCTGTCCTAGCTCCTTACACATCAGTACCAGGAAGACATTTTGCACTTAATTTTTTATGATATACCAAGAAAAACTACTGCACATATTTTTATAACTGCAATTTTATTAAACAACTTTCTGAAACTTTGGCTAAGAAGAAAATATATCTTCAAACCTGGTAGTACAGCTCCCATCTATAGGTCCAGTGTGCAAAGGACTAACGCAGGAATACTGCCTTAAATTCAAGGCTGTTCTGAACTAACTAGTGAGTTTGAAGCTAGCCTGTACTAAGACCAAGAGACTGTCTCTAAAAAGTGACTCTTCAAAACTTCATCAGGAAAAGAAGAAATGACTGTGGCGTTCCAATGCTCACAGTCTCAGGCTGGTTTCCCAACTGCTCGTAACTCAATTATCCAGTTAGTTAAGGTTTTGTAACCGTTTGGGCTTTTCTATGTCCGTCCCAGTTCACAAATAATGACACGGAGGGTATATAAATGCTAGCTATCTGTCACATGGTAGGTTAGTTACCTGTCCTCAGTTTTATATGTCTGACGCCCTCTGAGTCTGGGTGGTGAATCTTCCCACCTCTGACTCTGACTCCCTTTAATTTAAATTTAAAAAGTCCATTATTGGATATTTAATAGCATATTAAATATGACAATATTTAAAGAAACCAAAATTCCAAAATTTTCACTACACTTGGGGAACAGTGCTTTGACCTGTCACCAGCCTCCAGTTTCTTCTAAGATGGACCTGCCTTTACTCTGAGCACAGCTTCTCTCTACATGCCTTCCCATCCAGGTGTTTCCCCGTCCCTGTGGGGCGGCAGTAACGGTGCAGTCACAGGACTCCTAAAGTCAGAGTTCAGCCCTACTTCTCAGTATCACTCACCATCAACTCAGGTAAAATAAAGCGCTCCGTGTAGCCCTCAGCACTCTGTCTAAATAAACTGAAGCCTCAGCCACCATTTGGGAACTGGAAGACAATCTGCTCCTTCCCATTATCATCCCTACTGTCCCTCAGGGCAAAGGATGATAAACTCCATTAGCTATGTCATAACGTGGAATGAAGGGGTGTGGAGATACTGTCATTCTCCTGCCTCAGACAGCAGCTGATGATGATTTGCCTCATGCTCTAGCAGAGACATGGTTTGGCCAGCTGCAGACAGTTTCTGCAATTGCGTGATGACTGGGATTCTGGGAACTTTTTTTTTTTTTAAAAAAAGATTTATGTATTATTAAATAAGTACACTGTTACTTTCCTCAGACCCACCAGAAGAGGGCGTCAGATCTCATTGTGGGTGGTTGTGATCCCATGTGGTTGCTGGGATTTGAACTCAGGACCTTCGGAAGAGCAGTCAGTGCTCTTATCTGCTGAGCCATTACGCCAGCCCAAAAATGTTTTTCATTTTCATTTTCTTTTCTTTTCTTTTCTTTTTTTTTTTTTTTTTTTTAATTTGGTTTTTCGAGACAGGGTTTCTCTGTGTAGCCCTGGCTGTCCTGGAACTCACTCTGTAGACCAGGCTGGCCTCGAACTCAGAAATCCTCCTGCCTCTGGGATTCTGGGAACTTTTAAGGGGGTGTATAAATGCTAGGGCCCCATCTCCATGGCAGGTGGTTTTGGTCATTGGGGGGGGGGTTATTAGTGGTTATACTCAAAGAAGAAATTAGATTCAGATCTCTGCCTATCATCTATCTCTCTCTCCCCCCTCTTTTCCTCCCCCTCCCTCTCTCTCTCCCCCCATCCTTCTCTTTCTCCTATATAATGAAATGGGGGGAGGGGAGAAGAACCTACAAAGTAGCTAAGACCACTGCACCTAAGGAACAGTCAGGTGTCAAAGCAACTGCTGTGAGGGACACGCAGAGGCCCAGCTTTCCCACCGGGCCCTCTTGGTGAACTGGGTCTAGGAGAATCTTAGCCTGAGGGTCTTGTTATCAGAGGAGAAAGAGTAAGTCAGCCCCAAGGCACAGTTGGCTTGTGTGGCTCACCGCACAATGCTAGACCTCTCCAGGACTTGGTCCTCAGAACTCTTTACACATGACTCACAATTCATACACACTTTGGCTGCAGGCAACCCACATCTAATGCTTCCAATTGCTACCTCTCTTGAGTTTCAGGCTCTAATAAGCTGATTCATCAACCTTTCCAAACATGTCCCTTATTAGCCTCTTGATATTCCTTACCCTAATGCCTCCCATCGCTAGAAAGTCAACTGAGTGTCCATTGTGACCTCCACTGCCGTGTCTCTCTGGCTCATACCCTATTGCCCCGTCTTTGTTCATTCAGTTGTATGATGAGACCTTCCTTGCTGTTCTAACATCAGACTTGTGACAAACTTCCTGCCTCAGCCTCCCAAGTGCTGGGATTCCTCGGTACCATGCCCAATTTCCTTGCTGTTTTTCAAATATGTCTAGCAATCTCCTGCCCCAGGACCTTTGTACTGGCAATTCTATCCTGGGGACACTCTTCCTGGTTATCTGAGTGACTTTTCCACCCACTCTTAGGTCTGTGAACAAATGTCACCTTGCCTGAGGAGTTTTCTCATCTAAAACAGCAACTCCCCTGCATCCCTTAAGTCACCAGCTCTTCCTGCTTCCTTGCTATTTTTCACTTTTCAATTCTGCATTCATTTTTAAATTAACACTATTCCATTGCGTGTGAGAGGCCTTTGATTACAAGGGGCAAGATTGTTTTGGCAGTAGAAACATGTGCTGCCAATCACAATGTAAAATAGTGTTGTACTAGTTAGGTTTTTACTGCTGTGAACAGACACCGTGACCAATGCAAGTCTTATAAAAGACAACATTAATTGGGACTGGCTTACAGGTTCAGAGGTTTAGTCCAGTATCATCAAGGCAGGAACATGGCAGCATCTAGACAGGCATGATGCAGGAGGAGCTGGGAGTTCTACATCTGCATCTGAAGGCTGCTAGCAGAATAGCTGACTTCCAGGCAGCTAGGATGAGGGTCTTAAGCCCACACCCATAGTGACACACCTACTCCAATAAGGCTACACCTCCTAATAGGGCCACTCCCTGGGCCAAGCATATATAAACCATTACAGATCTGATCTCATTCTTCGTAGCCCTGACCATTGTATGAAATGAGTATCTCTCCTTCTAACCCACATTGCAAGCCTACAGCAGTGCCTGGGACATAGGAAGTGTGAAGTGGTAATTTCTGGTTTCTTTGGAGTCTGAGTTGTGTCACATGACATGATACTTTTCTGGAAACTGTCTTATGAGGGGAATGTTTTTGCTGAGGCAGACATGTGAGAGGATGTTTTGCTGAGAACAGACACGTGTTTTTCTGGAAGCTGCCTGGAAAAAAAAGGGCATGTTATATTTTGCTAGCGCAGATGCTTGTGAGGACATGTGATGTTTGGAAAGGGTATAAATATAGCCCGACAAAGAGTGGATGACGCTGTGTGGTATTGGTTCACCTTGCCACTTTTGGATGATCATCGTTTGTCGCAATTTTGTGGAGAGAAACACACCGAAGAACTTCTGGTGGTGTTTTGGTGGCTTCTTGCAGCTTTCTTGGACCTGAGCTGATTGGCAGAGCCTCAAGGTCTCTTCTGGATCAAACCGCCATTGCTGATTCGTGAATGGTGTTTGCGAGTGGATCAACCAACTGCTGCTGATGCAGGTGAGCTGAACTGCTGCTATCCTGACAACACAGAGTGGATTCGCCCCTAAGAACTATTTCTAAGCAGGTCCACACCTTCCTTTGCCCTACTGACCCCTTTCCTTTCTGCTCCCTTTGGCAGGGGGTGGGCTAGAAGGGAGGTTAAAACATTTAAATACCCTTATTAAACTAGGTTTTGAAAAATAGAAGCTTACAGAAGTATCTCATAATTATTTATAAAACCAATGACTATGTGTGGAGCATTTAGGTCACTTTAAAACTTCTTCCCACCCTGACCTAAAGCCCTCTATGGTGAGAACTTCTAAAGGCGTTTCTTTGAACCAGGTTACACATGTTCAGAAAACTAACCACAAAGCAAATGTGGCATTTGGGCAAAGTTAGCGTTGGGCAAAGTCAGCACTTCTCTGTCTGGTGGTGGATTGTTATTAATCTGATTAAGAACAATGTTCCAAATGGGGTCAGCATAGAGGTTCAGGGGAGGCTGTGAGGGAAAGGCCTCAGGGGACAGGCCCCTGGGACCTGGGGCATGAAAACTGGGAAGGATTAAATGGCCACATGCCACTCCAGTTAACATGGACCCAGAGCATAACTTAGGGCAGGGTTGTTCATTTTCTGGTCTCTTCCACCCGCCCCCACTCTGTCATGCCGCACCAAATAGGTGTCTCCGTTAACCAGTGTCCTGGTATGCCATCTGCTGCCATGATAAATGCCTTGACCAGAGGCAATATGGGAATAAAAGGGTTATTTCATCTTACGGATTGCAGTCTGTCACTGAGGGAACACGAGGCAGGAACATGGGAGCAGGAACTGAGCGAGGCAGAGGCCGTGGAGGAACGTGCTCACTGGCTGGCTCCCAGGCTTGCTGTCCTCTTCCTTAGTGTTGTGACTACACTCCTGGATCAATCCTTTTTCCCTTAGAAACATGAAAATTTCCAACAAGCAGATTTCTTTTGAATACTCAAGAATCTGAAGCATGTCTTTATTTTTTGATATCAATATAATATTTGTATTAAACTTTGAGAGTTTCATACAGTGTAATTTGGTTGTATTCACTGTCTGCTCCTCCTAGAACCACCCCGACCTCCCCACCCCTTCCCAAATCCATATTTTCTTTTTGTTTTGGGGAGATTGTTGTTGTTGTTTATTGTTTGTTGTTTTGGGGGGTTTATTTGTTTGGGTTTCAACTCAGCCAGCAAGTCCTACTTATGGGTGTGAGTCATCCATTGGAGCACAGTCAACCTACCAGGGGCCACAATCACAAAGAACACTCTGTCCTACCCCTAGAAGCCATCAGCTATCCACAGCTCCTGATCTGGTGGTGGGTCTCTTAACACCCCGTTCCATGAAAGTACCTTCCGTGAAGTACTTTCCTTCTGTGAACCATGCACTTGGTTTGGTTTGGTTTGGTTTGGTTTTTTCGAGACAGGGTTCTCTGTGTAGCCCTGGCTGTCCTGGAACTCACTCTGTAGAGCAGGCTGACCTCGAACTCAGAAATCCGCCTGCCTCTGCCTCCCAAGTGCTGGGATTAAAGGGATGCACCACCACTGCCTGGCTGAAGCATGCATGTGTGGCAGCACTGAAGACATGGCAGCCTTATATTTTCTCTTCCAAACCTTTCTGTGTTTGTGTTCTTACCTGTAACTTTATTAAATCAATAGGCTCATACATGCCACAGCTTTTGCCTTAGGTCCAAATTTTAAAATTCAGCAAGAGACAGAATTTGAAATATAGGGATAACTCTGTTTAGTTATTTGAAATCTCCCAGAGATCTCAAAATGTCAAGCATCCATACTGCAATACTGATGAAAGTGTAAGTAGCCAAGTGTGATGGTGCTTGAATTCCTGCAGTTTGTGGCCCAGCAGAGACTACATCACAAGATTCTGTCACAAAAAGTGTTAAAATACCACAGTGTACAAAGGACCATAGATCATATTATATACCATAAACATGCATAATTATAATTAATAAAAATAAGTCAAAATTCAAAAATAGTAAAACCCTAGAATCATGATTTTGGATTAACCATGTGCTACAAGTAAATTTTCCTGGGATCTTTGAAGGAGAATTTTTTAAATTAATTAATTAATTTTTATTCCATGTGCATTGTTTTGCTTGCATGTATGTCTGAGTGTGAGGGTATCAAATCCTGGAGTTACAGACAGTTGTGAGCTGCCATGTGGTTGCTGGGAATTGAACTCAGGACCCTGTGCTCTCAGTGCTCTTAATTGCTGAGCCATCTCTCCAGCCTTTAAAAGGAGAATTTTGATGTGTCTGAGACTATTCAGCCACAAATGGTAGATCTTGTTATAATCCCAACACTTGGGAGACAGAGGCTGGAGGATTGCCAGGAGCTCATGACCAGCTTGGGTTATACAGTGACTATAAAGTAAGGCTCTGACTCACATGAACAAATATAAACAAAATATAAAAGTAGGTCGTTCTAATTTTAATTGACGTATAAGTTGTAAATGGTAACTCTGTAATGAAGTGTGAAACTTAACTAACTAGTATTCATTGGAAGTTCAATAAGTGATGACCGTCCTGTTAAAGGCCTCAATTAATGTTCAGGCTCTTTACAGATAAATGAACTCCTTCGGCCACATTATTTAAATTCCATTTGCAATTTTAAATTATTGGTCTCTTTTTCAACAGTATAATTGACCTAGCAAACCTTATTGGTATTAAATAAATCATAAACATAATAAATTTGCATGCACAATGAACTTGGAGATAACACTCTGTTACAACACACATGCCAACTCGGTAAAAATTCACCTTATACTCCAAGTCTAAATCTATTAACTACTACATGTTTTAATTAGTAATTAAAGACTAATTTGTAAAGTATAATTGTCCAAATTATAAATGAACCTACATTGCTAAGTACACACAGATTTCCTGGCACAAGATATATCAATATCATGAAAACTTTCATAGTCTTCAAAGGGTTTAAATGTGTTTTGTCCCAAGAAGTGGCTATATGCGCTTCGTGTAAGGAGAGGGGCTTCTAGTGGGCCCACCCAGAGAAGTTTTCAGATTGTTTTTCTAGTTTGCTGGAGCTTTATACAGACCAGGGATACAGGCCAAGCCAACAGAGATCTCATGGTTGAACACAAGGTCACTTGGTCAAAGACCTTGAGTGGAGTTATCTCATTATCTTAATTTCACTCTTGAAACCACACTGTGTAGTAGTTCTACTCCTGTTCCCACAGGAACATAGAGACTATGGGCTCGATCCACATATGAGGAAAAGATGATTTTTTTTCTGAGTCTCGGTTACCGTGCTTCATACAATACTTTTCAGATTCATCTTATAAGTTCTTATCAGATTTCTTATAAGTTCTATTAGCTCATCTTTCTTTGCAGTGGAATGAAATTGCATTCCGCCACACTTTCTTTATCTGTTGATGCGTGTCTAGGCTGCTTCCAGTTTTTTTGTTTTTTGTTTTGGCTGTTATGAATGGACCAACAGTAAACACGAATGTGTAGGTATCTCTGTAGTACGATATAGAGTCCTTGGGCTCTATTTCAAGGTGAGATAGAAGTTCTATGTCTGATTTTGTTGTTGTTGTTTGTTTTCTAAGAAGACTCTGTATCGATTCTAGAATGGCTGCACTGTTACACGCGCACTTGCAGAGAATGTGCATGCACGCTCCCTCCCCACACCCTCACCAGCCTTCCTTACCTCTTTCTAACAGCAGCTGTTCTGTCTGGGGTGAGATGGAATCTCAAAGTAGTTTTAATTTTTATTTTCCTGATGGCTAAGAATCTTGAACACTTTTTGTTGACATATATAGGCCATACAATGGGGTAGAGGGTTAATTTCATTAATCCATTTGTTGACTGTTGGATTTCTCTCTTTCTCTGTGTGTGTGTGCGTTTGTGTGTGCGAGAGCACATGCATTTAACTTTTGCATTTTATTTAAACATTCTTATATTAATGTCTTGTCTGAAATATAGTTTGCAAAGATTTTCCCCTCCCATCCTGCAGGCTGGCTGTTGATTCTGCTGATCATTTGTCTTGCTGTGCAGAAACATTTAAACATTTTTGAGTAGTGCGTTTGTTGATTTCTGGGACTATTTCCCGTGTCAGAATCTTGTTCAGAAAGTTCCTATCCAGACCGGTATCTTAAGGTGTATTCTCTGGGTTTTTTTTTTTTTTTTTCCTAGCAATTTCAGGATTTCTGACTTTAAATTGAGATTTCTGATCCATTTTGAATTTATTTTTGTGCACTGTGAGAGAAATGGATCTAATTTCATTCTCTACAGAGTCATCAAAATCATACCTAAAAATAAGACAGTATAGTCGACCAGTGGTGCTGACAAATCTGGATATTCACCCATTTAAATGTTTTAAGTAAGACACCTAGGTTCTTTGCATATATTTCTAAGTTTCTGAGCCATCCAAATCTTACACATATGTTGAAAATGCATTGATTTCTGGCTACTTCTCATGACTTGTCTATTTTTGCATAATGTCTCAAACAAATCTCACAAATATCCTTTTAGAATAAGGACTCCCACACACACACAACATTATAGACACGCATGACCAAGTGGCTGGCCTTGATGCCTTCTATAGCTGGATGGTTGCTGCTGTCCTTCGGAGCTGAGGGGCTTCCCATGGCCTCCTTCACAGCTGGACACAAAGCCTTTTTATCTCTGTGATTGTGCAGGTTCCTGCGCTCTCTGCTGTGACAAAGGCAACTTAAGGAGGGTTAAGTGCTTGTTTTCATTTGTGGCCTAAGAAGAAGAGAGTCCTCAGGACAGGGTCAGCATGGCAGGGAGTCGCATAGAATCCAAAGCAGGAAAGGATAATGCTAATGTTGGGCTCACTGTCGATTTCTTATTCAGTCCAGAACCCAGCCTGTGAGATGGGACCACCCACATTCTGGCTGAATCTTCTCTCCTCACTTAAACCTCTGGGGAAACACCTCACAAACATACCCCAGCTCCCCTGGGTGTGATACTGAGCCTCAAAGCTGACTGTAAGATTATCCATCACAATTACCATATCCTACTTGGACTTTCTATGAAAACCAACATTGAGGGGTTATGTTAACAATACGTGCATGTGGCTTTAGCACTAGGGGAGGGGAAGTTTCAAGTTTCTGTCTGTCTGTCTTTGCTTTCCCACCCTTTCACCCACTGTCTACGCATTCGTCCACTCAGGCTCCACTTCTGCCAGGACAACACCTTTCTTAAAATTCACAACTGCCCTCCCTTGCTGACATTGCTAATCAGACTTGCTAGGCTCAGACTACAGTGGGAATTTCTCTACGAAGAGGGCGTTCCGTTTGTTGTCCCCATTTCTGAGAACTCTGGGTCTATCTAATTTCCAGGACAGCCCTTGGAGGAACCCTAATCATCCCTATTTGCAAATAAAAACATTAAGACTAAATGAGGTTATCGAGCCAAGTGGTAGAGCTTCAGACCCAGAGAGTGAGAGTTCTCTCACACAAGCTACTTCAAACATTTTCATCCTTTGTGTTAATTTTCATTCCCTCTCATGAGGTATTAACAATGATGTGCGTGAGCAAAACACTAACATCTTAACACGTCTGCTTGTTTTCCGTCCATTCTTAAGTTGCAATCACACAAGTATAGTGACTGCCAAGTGCACGCGCTGTGGTTTTATACTCTTAGTTAAGATTGCTAAACACGGTACGGTTGTTCATTGCATTCCTTTGCTGTGACAAACACGGTGATAGAAAGCAACTTATGGAGGGAAAGGGCTGATTCCTCTCATACTTCCAGGTTACAGGACAACATGGAGGTTTATTTCTTGCTGGTTTATTCTCAGTCACATGCTTTAGGGGCTTTCTTATGCAGTCCATTACCACCCGCTAGGTAATGGTTGGGACGGGTCCTCCTACAGGGAGGCAGTCCCCCACAGACATGCGCACAAGCCAATCTGCTACGGACAATTCCTGAACAGAGACTCCCAGAAGTTAAAGCCGACTAGGACAACCTGTCTATTAAATTAAGAGAACGGAAGAAAAGGAGACCTAAACGAGACTGAAATCAAATCATCCTTAACCATCAAAATTTGAACCAAGAGGTATTGAATCGAGTCAACAGGACAGAGGAAGTGGATACACCTTACTCCCAAAAAGACCACACCCTCAAATAGCCTTGCTCCGTGTCCCCAGGTTTCCAAATGAAGGACCTGAGTTATTTGCTTTCCATGATGGGGTGAGTCAGCAAGGGGCTCACCCAAATCCTTGCTTCTCAAATGTTTTCTAACAAAATAAATTTTAAAGTTGATATTTAGTTATGGCCAAACACATTCGAAGGGCGGCAATAACAACCAATGGTTTTTTTGCCACCCAGATTTTTAAAAATAGCTTCTCTGCACATTACTCTTTTAAACATTCACGGATTACTAAATATATTCTCTTACTGAAATGTCATGTGCCAAGATTCATGCCACAGACATATTTTTATGGACAAGTTACATACTCTTTAAAAATTACAGTACACAGTAAATGCCTACTATGGCCCCAAAGCCAGACTCCAATTCTATCTTCCAGATGAGGGGATATAAGAGGTAGTTGCTTTTTTTCAACAGAAAAATACTCATAAAATCTCAGAGCTGAAAACACTCTTCAAAAACATGCAACAAACCGTCCAGTCCCAGAGGAAGAAAAAAATACAAACCAGAATTACATCCTATGTTTACACAATTCAACCCTGTTTATTGTGTTTATAGATAAAAATATCCCATTATATATTTTATTCATGCAAATGGTGTAAGTGTTCATGTTTATTCAGTGGCAAACCCTCGAAGATTCTGACAGGATCCTGAGCTTCAGTCCCTGTGGGTTTGGGGATTATCTACAAATTCATGCCTGTGAATTGCCACTGAGGCTGAGAGAAATGGCATCCCAGTCAGACGCCAGACACCGAGAGAGTGTTGCAAAGTGTCGTGTGCTACACACTGCGGCCAGATCCAACCCAAGGAATGCAAAGGAGCTCTGAGATGTCATCGGCATCTGACCTTGGGAGGTGGCTTTGGAGGCACCGCCTTTGAGACCCTGTGGTTCCTATTACACACTCCCTTTGTGCACTTCTGTTGAGACTGGCTTTTACCAAACTGCATTTTGAAATCAGCAAAATGAAGTTTATTAGAACCCGAAAGCTTTTGCTATGATGTTCTGGCTAGTTTTATATCAACTTGGAATAAGCTAAAGTCATCTGAGAGGAGTGTCTCAGGGTTTACTGCTGTGAACATACACCATGACCAAGGCAACTCTTACAAGGAGAACATTTAATTGGGGCTGCTTTACAGTTTTGGAGGTTCAGTCCATTATCATCCAGGTGGGAACATGGCAGCATCCAGGCGGGCATAGTGCAGGAGGAGCTGAGAGTTCTACATCTTCCGGGAATGCTTCTAGGAAAAAAATGACTCCCACACTGGGCGGGGCTTCAAAGCCCACCCCTACAGTGACACACTTTCTCCAACAAGGTCACAACTCCAAATAGTGCCACTCCCTGGGCCAAGCATATTCAAACACCACAAGGAGGAACCTCAGTTAGGAAAATGCCTCCGTAAGATTGGGCTGTACACAAGCCCATGGGGCACTTTTTTTTTTTTTTTTTTTTTTTTTGGAGGAACATGGGAAAGACATTTATTACTAGGCTATAAGTTATGAGGCAATGGTAGGGTGTGGAGAGGCCAGCAGTCACGTTGAGAATCTGCCCTTTCTCTCTGTCTTCCTGGGCTTGTATTCGGAGTTCTTCATCTAGGCATTCCTTTGCATGGACAACCTTTGACTGCAGGTAGAAAGAGCCACCCACGGACTTATCATTCACCTTAAATAGATGTTCATAATTCTTCTGGACCTCCTCAGGGCTCAGCTTGGAGATGTTCAGAATCTGTCGGGCTTCCTGGAGGCTGAGGCCAGAGAGATTGGATGCAGCTGCAGACTGGTGCCCAGCACGGCCTCAAGCATCAGCAGCTGCCTGGCTTGCATGGCGGCCACTCCACTTTAGGGGGTCGGGTGTCACTTCCCAACCCAGTGGGACCAGCTCAAGGGCTGCTGGTGGGTCAGAGGTCAAGGGAGAGCGAAGAGCGCGTGTGCAAGGATGAGACGAATTTCCAGAGCAGCACTTTCTTAATTAGTGATTGATGTGAGACAGCCTAGTTCATGTGGGTGGTGCTGCCCCTACCCTGGGCTGGTGGTCCTGGGTTCTGTAAGCAAGCAGACTGAGCAAGCCATGGGGAGCAAGCTAGTAAGCAGTACTCCTCCATGGCCTCTGCATCGGCACCTAAGACATATAGTAAAATTTCCCATATATATATATGTGTGTGTGTGTGTGTGTGTGTGATGTATATTTCCCATTATATATTACATATATTTTCCATTATAATACACACATATATGTGTATATATGTATATGTATATTCATACATATGTGTGTATATATATATATATGAAAGAAAACATTCAATGTTCATCTCTCTAAGTCTGGCTTATTTCAGTTTTCAGAGTCTTCTGTTGTATCCATTTTCAGCAAATGCACTGTTGCGTTGTTTTGAGGGTTGTGTAAAGTTGCGCTGTGCATATGAGTCACATTTTCTTTACTCATTCATCTCCATTCTGTGACTTTTGAGAATGCTGTAGCAATAACTATGAATGGGCACATGCTTCTGTGGCATGCTGACCCAGGGATCTTCGGTATATGCTCCAGAGTGGTGCAGCTGGTCATGTGACAGTTCTATTTTCAGTATTGTGAGGAACCTCCATACTGAACCCTGTAGTAGTTGTAGCCGTTTCTTCTCCCACCAACAGTGGATATTGGTTCCTCTTTCCCCACATCCTCGTCAGCTTTTGTTGTCACCCAGAGTGACTGTCACAAAGCAAACCAGGGGCCTAGGAAGGGGCTTGGCTGGTAGAATGCAGCAAGCCTGAGGACCTGAGTTCAGTTCCCAGAACCTATACCGAAGAGCTGGTGTGACGGCGTCGAGTGAGGAGCCCCTCAGGGCTGGCTCACTGTCCAGGCAGCCTAGCTTAACCAGCAGGCTCCAGGCCAGTGAGGACAGACACATCTGAGGTTGACCTCTGGCCTCCCCATGCATGCACGAACACACATGGGCACAGACTCACGAAGGAAACAAAGAACACATTTTCACCATTTATTCACATCCGAGGATAAAAATAGGCATGCTATAAACTCGCAGGCTCAGCAGCTGACAGCTGAGCCACGTCATGCGGTTTCTGTCCCTGTTTGCATTTCTGCTTACGATGACACCAGACTCTGTTACACAAGCTGCATTTCCCAGGGTTTGAATAGAGGAGAGCGGTGGGGGAATTGAATCACGGGCTTCAGCTGGGTGTATGGATTTAGAGCTCACGAGGAGATGGCTGGGTGACAGTGCACCTTCCTGGCGCTGAAGCCTGCATTGTGCAGTCTGTCCGTATCCTTTCTGATGGTCCTTACCGCCAGCAGACTATGAAGTTATTCCCTGATAACATTTTGCCCAACACCATTATATTAATTGGCTGAACAAAATAATAGACAATAGTCAAATATCAAGAAGAGTAAGCTGTAGCCAGGTTCGGAGGCTCAGACCTTCAATCCCAGCACCAGGGACACTGAGGCAAAAGGGGAAGAAAGGGCCGGTGGAGGAAGTGAGGATGTTGGGCAGGCAGGAAGATCATCATCTGCAAACACACCTTCCTGAAATGTTTTTCAGTTAGATGTTTTCATGAAGAAATGCACTTAGGGCTCTCAGTTTGGGTAGGTCTAAAGTGTTTGTTTAACCTTACACGATGATGATGATGATGATGGTGGTGGTGGTGGTGGTGGTGGTGGTGGTGGTGGT
>JADRCD010074334.1:0-22586 GCA_019843815.1 Montemys delectorum | reverse complement strand
TTTCTTTCTTTTTTTTTTTTTTTTTTTTTTTTGGATTTTTTGAGACAGGGTTTCTCTGGGTAGCCCTGGCTGTCCTGGAACCCCCACTGTAGACCAGGCTGGCCTTGAACTCAGAAATCCACCTGCCTCTGCCTCCCAAGTGCTGGGACTAAAGGCGTGCGCCACCACCACTCGGCTATATTTTCTTATTACTAAGGGGGGTGTATGTAACACTGAGGCCAGAATCTGGGGACTCGTGCATGAGAAGCAAGTCATTTATCACTAAACCACCCAAACTCTGAGTTCAATCCCCAGAACGATCAATCAGTTAATCAATCAATCCCTAAAGCAAAATATGCCTCATCCCCTAAGGAGGGTCTGTGCACCTCTGCTCTCCTAAGAGGATAGGTGATTTTGTTTGACTTTTATTCCTCAGGGGGTGAGGGGGAAATGTTCATGAGCTTCTAATCCTAATGCATTACTCATTTATAGTCATAGATCAAGTGCTATTCTTTAAAAAAAAAAAAAAGATTTATTTACTTTATGTATATGAGTACACTGTAGCTGTACAGATGGTGTGAGCTTTCATGTGGTTGTTGGGAAATGAATTTTAGGACCTCTACTCACTACAGTCAACCCTGCTCACTCCAGCACAAAGATTTATTCATTACTATACAAAAGGACACTGTAGCTGTCTTCAGATGTGCCAGAAGAGGGCGTCAGATCTCATTACAAGTGGTTGTGAGCCACTATGTGGTTGGCTGGGATTTGAACTCAGGACCATTCGGAAGAGCAGTCTGTGCTCTTACCTGCTGAGCCATCTGGCCAGCCCTCAAGAGCTGTTCTTAACTGGGATTCATTAACCTAGCATTTGAATGACTTTGGGCTGCATTTGTCTTCTCAGAATGCTTCTGAAGATTGTGCCAATAAAGGAAAATGAAGTTTCGTGTTGTTGTCTTTCAAAAGACACAATTACAACAAATGTAATTATAAAATTAACTCATTCTTGTTCAGAGCAACCTCCACTCTACAAAACAGAGCAAGAGCCCCACTGGCAGACTAATGGCTGTGTAAAGAGAAACAGGAAAGAGCACCATGTAAACAACACAGCTCGTGGACTAACATCCAACACTTCAGGGTACTTTTCTATAGATCTGAAAGCAGAGGGGACTGCCTTATGTTCCTGGCATACCCCTGAGTGACTGTCTGTTTTTGCCTTACTCTTGCCTGCTGGGGCCTAATAAACTAATAATAAACTGAAGAGACCAATGGAAATAAAATTTTGACTATACAATTCTTCACAAAGGGACACCAGCAAAGAGAAAGGGCAAAATGGCTGGAGTGCTGATTTGGTACAACACTGGATTCTAAAGTCCCTATATTTGGAGAGATTCTTGTCCTCTTCTCTCATAGTCTGGGACTTGTCCCTTCCCAAAGGCACACTGCTTTAGAACACAACCCCTTGTCTAATGAATATTTGGAGCTTGAGGCAGCCACCTTCTCTGATCATGGGCTCAGTTGTAGTTAGTGCCTGAGACCAGCCAGTCCCTGCCACCATAGAGGGAAGAGAGGGGCCTGGGCCTCCTGTTTATCTGTGGCTGATGTCTTAAACACACCTCATATTGAAAGTGGACTGATACAATCTATTTCTTACGTCACATAAACACATAGACCATAAAATACACATGGATAAATATTGTAACATTTTTGGGATGAGAAAGATGTACCAAGTTTATTAACATGTGGGTACAAATTTGGGAAAGAAGGCAGGAAGGCAGGCAGGCAAGAAGGGTACTCTGGTCTCTGGACTCATATGTTCATCTGGACTCATATATTCCACCCCACCAGCCTGTTCTGGTCATCCTTGGTTCTTGGTCCTTTAACTCGTGGTGAAAGAACAAAAGCTCTGTCGACTCTACTATCTTCACCTTTTGTTCACCTTCCTCCTGCACTTGCATAGAGCAAACTGCTGGGTCTGATTCTAGTGTTGTCATGGCAGAGTTCCTGAAGAGGTCGGTCGTCCTGCCCCATGCCCTGGCCCATTGCCATTTTGCAGGGTGGTGTCCATAGCAAATAACACGAGGATGTGGAATTCTGATTTGGCTCCGGCACTAGCAGCATTTCTTTGTGCCGCAGCTCTTGTGTGTATAAAATGGGCATGACACTACTTGCTATATATGGCAGTTCTGAGGAGCAAAGGAGAATACGTTCAGTGGCAGGTACATCAGAGGTTCAACTTGTGCCACTACCCTGGCCATCCTGCCATTTTAGGAGCCTCAGTACTGAGTAATAAATCATTCTTTAAAATTTAGCTTTTGTATAGCCCTTAGATAAAGGGTGACAGAGACGAACGTTTATTAAACCTGGTATAAGACTGTTAATGAGAAGCCCAACACACTTAGTAGAAACTGTGAGCAATGATTTTGATAAAACATAAAATCCTTTTAAAAATAAATTACTTAAGGAGAGCTGAAGACACAGGGCTGGGTCGTTATCCCCATCCTCAGCCTCCAGGAGGAGTAGAGCCAAGTGCAGGCAGTTGTCTGTGCATCTAAGCCTTGTTCCCTGAGCCAGAGCCCTCATGCAGTGAGCCAATCAGTTCTTCCAATAAGTGGGGATGTCTTTGTACCACTTGCAGTTCAGAGCTGTGTCAACCATGATTAAGAGTGCTTATCTATGCAATAAAACTTTTAAAAAAATTTTAAAAAAAGAGTGCTTATCTAACTTGCTTGCATTATGCACTAATAGGATTGAAAGCTAAGTTGGTTATTTTAATTAATATAACCATGTACTTATAATCCAGTCTGGTACTATGTAAACATAAGAATTTTAAGCACATATGTAGAAACAGTCATTTATAGTCTTTAAAAATATTAAGGGTTTTTTATATATTGGCAATTTTAGGTTAAACTATTGGTTAAATCCTATTTTATAAAGGCATAAGAAAGTCTTTTTTTAAGATTTATCTAATTAATTAATTAATTAAATGTATATGAGTACACTGTCGCTGTCTTCAGACACACCAGAAGAGGGCATCGGCTCCCATTACAGATGGTTGTGAGCCACCATGTGGTTGCTGAGAATTGAACTCAGGACCTCTGGAAGAGCAATCAGTGCTCTTAACCACTGAACCATCTCTCTAGTCCCGCATAAGCAATTCTTAATCCAAAATCTGTACTTTTTTTGGAGACAGTGTCTCATTATGTGGCCCTGGCTGACCTGAAACTGTATGTAGACCAAACTGTCCTAAAGTTCACAGAGACCTACTTGCTTCTGCCTCCTGAGTGCTGAGACTGAAGACATGCCACCATACCTAAAATCTGTACTTGTAAAAACATAATTTTTATATAAATTAGAAAACCAATAACTTTAAAGACATCGAGCTTAACTGAACTATTAACAAGGTTTAAAGATGGCCAGGTAAACACCATTGGCTTGGTTTTTAGGTTATATATATTTTTAAACCATTAGTTTAAATTGAACAAGATAAAAATCTTGAAAAACCTCTTTTTTGAAGGTGGAGACCACATTGTAGGAAGGCATTGAGTTGTTTTTGTTATTGTTTGTTTAGAATAAGCAAATTTGTTAGATTTATTTAAATTTTACATGTATGAATGTTTTGCCATTATGTATGTGAACCACATGCATCCCTGGTATCCTTGGAGGCCAGAAGAGGGCACCAGACCTCCTGGAACTCCAGTTACAAATCCACTGAGAGCTGCTATGTGGGTACTGAGACCCAAACCTGGTCCTCTGTAAAAGCAGTCATCTCGCCCGGCGGTGGTGGCGCACGCTTTAATCCTAGCACTTGGGAGGCAGAGGCAGGCAGATTTCTGAGTTCAAGGCTACAGAGTGAGTTCCAGGACAGCCAGGGCTACACAGAGAAACCCTGTCTCGGAAAAAAAACGGAGGAAAAAAAAAGCAGTCATCTCTCTAGCCCCAAAGCCATGAATTTTAATCTCAATGTTACAACTGTAAGTTAAAGCTCATCTTAGAAGCGTAATGTTATTATCATCTTTATATTTAATAACAGAGCCATTGTATTATGTGTAAATTCATCCAATTTTGAAAGCTGTTTGTTGGTATTATATCATCCCATCATGAAAGGAAACTTAAATATTTGACAAACATGATTAGTATTTTTACATGTACTGTGGCTTCAGTAAAAACTTCATATTTAACATGTAAATCTTTTTTTAACTTTTATTGCATTATGATGAGAAAAGTTAGATGATTTCAATTTATCTGAATTTGTTAACATTTAAAAACATATTTTAAGTAGAATTAAATCACATTCTTGTTTCCCTTTTGTACCCCCACTCCTCCCAGAGACTCCCCTTCAATACCTACAATATCTTTTTTGTCATATTCCTTAAAATTTATAAAATATTATAACAATACAAATAAGTATTATAAAAGTTTGATATAAAACAACAATCAATTTAACAGTCTTATGTAGATGCTCGTCTACAGCAATAGTGAAAATACATTTTTCTCAATATAAATTTTAAATAACTCCAAACATATTAACTGTATGCTTCAAAATAATACATCACTACTGGCATTTTCTTAAATGAACATAAATATATAAAGTCTTTTTGTTTGTTTTGTATTTAGTAGGGTTTAAAATCTTGGCTTTTACTGTGGGACAAGCCCAAAATATGAACAATTTTTAGACATTGGATTTCATTGTAATAAGGCTATACTTCAACGACCCTCACATCACCAAAGGATTTTACCTCCATCGTAGCTAAGCTGAGAGTTGATAGTTCTGCTGCACCAAGAAATGAATTGTAGGCTCGATTTTTGGATACAGACTTCCTGCTATGGTCAAAGCTATTTGACTTGAGTGAGTGACTTTATTCTCAGCCCACTGAGAACAGGTTACATTCATTTAAGAAATGCTGTAGGTATTAAGATGGTCTATCCATAAAGTCATTCACCAACTGTTTCAATGAACAATGGTTCTGCTTGGAGGGTGGCACGGACATTGGGTGAAGGTAAGAATTTGGTTCATTAGCTGTGATAATTTGGAAAAGCATTCATCTCAGAGAAAGAGTAACTTATAAAGTCCTCTTCTTCAAACTTGATACAAGAGTTACAAACATCAGGCAAGGCATTCAGTCTCACTCTTTGTTGTTCTCTTACAAGCAACCTCCCTAGTTAATGATCTATGTTTCTTTTGGGTATATAACTACTTTTGAAATATATAAGCTATTCTGAAAACCATAATATAGTGTAAAGACATGAAATAAACAATACTACTAATAGAGAGGCTGAGACAGGAGAAGCAAGACTTCAAGACCCTTATGTTGTACACAGCAAGACACTGTCACAAACAAGCTGAAAGTGTTTATAGATTGTACAATATTGGACCTATTTCTCCAATTACCAAATTAGAGAGACCATTGGATGACAATCAACAAATTTCTAATTCCTCATATTATTAGATTTCAATCGATTAGGATATGTTGGTAATATTAATTTTCATATTAATATATTAAGAAAAAGTAATTGTCACTTCCTGTTGTTTTTGTTGTAAGAGGTAGAATTAGGTTTGTGTGGATTTGTTGAAAGATTACCTTCTTGCTTCTTCTGGGGTGTAGTTTTGCTCCTTATGTTGATGTTTTCCATCTATTATCCTTTGTAGGGCTGGATTTGTGAAAAGATATTGTGTAAATTTTGTTTTGTCATGGAATATCTTGTTTTCTCCATCTATGGTGACTGAGAGTTTTGCTGGATATAGTAGCTTGGGCTGGCATTTGTTTAACATGTAAATCTTAAGAATGTTTCTGAAAAAGAAATCCATTACAATTAGTCTAGTATATATTTACAATGTACTATACCTAGGGCATCCCAACTAACATGGAACATTTTATGCCCTATTGTTTTCATTACTTATGACTATTATACAAATGAAATAAATTAGTAATATTTTAAAGAGGGTTGGAGAAAAGAAGCTATTATTAAAAATCCCTGTATCCAATATCAGATTTTATAATCTAATGAAACTTTTATCTTATGACTCCAATAAAAGTTGTTTTCTATAAACAGATAGCATTTTAAGACTTTATAAAACATTTAATAGAATCAAAAATACTATTTTAATTGGTTTAAGAAGGAAAAATGAATGCCTTTGTAAGTGTATACTTGCAAGGCCTTTTATTATATCCCCAAAACAGTTACATGTACTTTTAAGGTAGATATATCAAGGCATTAAAAAAATAAATAACAGGGCCAGGCGTAGTGATGCACTCCTTCAATCACAATACTCAAGAGCAGGGGCAGGTGGATCTCTGAGAGTTTGAAACCTGCCTGGTCTATAGTGAGCTCCAGGATAGCCAGAGCCAGAGCTACATAGAGAGACCCTGTCTCAAAAAAAATTAAGAAAAAAAAAAAGTCACTGATTCAATTATTTGGCAGAAATTCTGGGGCCAGACTGAGTCCTGTTTCCTGTTGTCCTAACATAGGAGGAGATGCAAACAATTACATAGAAACACATATGAACACACATGACATAATTACATAACAATGTAAGAAGTTTCCATCTCTGTCTTTTGACAGGAGTCTGTCAGTCTGTCTGCCTTTTGGTCATTTTTCAGTCCGCCTTGAGTACCTCTAGTCCTGTAAGATGGCCGTGTCTGGGCCACGGGTTCTTCAGGTCTATGGTGGCTAAGATTCCTGTACTATTGAAAGTTCTTAGGCTACCAGCTGTTTGTGTTAGGAAATTTTAGAAATAATTTTTAAAGGGAAAAGCAGAGCAGTAGGAAAAAGTTGTATTCTTTTAGGAAGTCAAGAGCTGCTGTAAAAAGGACAGAATCGAGGTTTGGAAGTCCCCGTAAACGAGATAGAATCAATATAGGAGACAAGTAGACATGCCCAGAGTGTACTAGTTGCCTAGTGCTGTTTCGGAGGTCCCATAGAGAGAGATCATCACTTTTTGTTCCTGTGAGCGTCTATGATTGAGCTAGATCCACTCTAGATCCAGAATGTCCAAGCATTCTACATAGAGGACTTCTGAGTAAGGGTAAGAAATGCAAGAGTGGCCAGGCAGTGGTGGCACATGCCTTTAATCCCAGCACTTGGGAGGCAGAGGCGGGAGGATTTCTGAGTTTGAAACCAGCCTGATCTACAGAATGAGTTCCAGGACAGCCAGGGCTACACAGAGAAACCCTGAAAAACCAAAGAAAGAAAAAAAGAAAAAGAAAAAGAAAAAAGAAAGAAAGAAATGCAAGAGTGGATTGATAACAGGAAGCTCTGCCCTCATGTGTCCTGTGGGGCTTGTTTTTCTCCTTTTGTTATTTTCTTTAGTGTCTCTAGTCCTGGTAGAGAGCCACTGTTGTACAGGACTAGCTATTGAGCCATACTGCCACCATCTCCATGAGTTCAGCTGCGCCTCACAGCCGGGCTTGGTGATCGCCAAGTTTCTTATATAGAAGGAGGGGTGGGAAGAATTAGGGGACTCTTATCGGAGTCTCTGGCCACTCTTCCCAACCAGGTGTATGCAGTTCTACCTTAATTGCACATAGCATCAGAGAGGGACAAGAGGTATATATAGACTGGAAAGGACTTAGGGAGGGGAGCTCCATCTAGGTGACCATAGAAGAGTTTTCATCCCCACTGAGTTCAGACCTCTCAGTGTGGCTGCTTTGAAGCCACCCATGTTCCTGCCCACAACCCCTCACACAAGCCTAATAAAAACTCTTTGGTTCCTCATAATAAACATGGGTATGTTGGTGGAATTGTACCTTATTAGTTTGTCAGTGAGATCTTTGGCAGAGGGGTAGACATTGTTTATATCTCCTCCAGGGAAGGAATTTTACCAGCAGCCATACTGACCCTTACATAAGGAACTTAGATCACTTCCCGTGGTTTTTACAAAGTAGGTCCAGCTGTAGGATGATATTTAAGATTTTATCTTTTGGCTAATCCCCCATCTCCCTGTGTTGCGGCCAGACAGTATTACAGTACAATATTAACCTCAGAGATTTTTTTTTCCTGATTTTTGGAATCAGACATCCCAAGTCCTGAGGCTACATAGTAACCCCCAGTCCAAGGAAATAGAAGGCAGATTTCTCATCATGATAAGAAGGCAGATTTCCCATAAGGCGATAGACACAAGTGCCAGATGGGACTCTAGAGTAGAGGGGAAGGGGCTTCCCCTTCTGCCTCCTCGAGGTCCTCAAGGAAACCAGGCAGAATGCCCTACATTCTGTCTTCAGACTCTGTCCCCAGGCATGGGAGGCCCACGTGGGTCCAGCCACATAAGGATTAGAAACACTAGTTATGTGGACTGGAGAGATGGCTCAATAGTTTAGAGCACTTGTTGCTCTTGTAAAGGACTTGGGTTGGATCCACAGCACCCACATGGTGGCCTACAACCATCCATAACTCTAGTTCCAGATATCATATGCCCTCTCTGGCCTCCGCAGGCACCAGGCATGCACATGGTACACATATACACATGCAGATAAAACACTAATACACATAAAATAAATCAAATTTTAAAAAGAAACAAAAAACACTGGCTTCTGTTCCAGATGTTCTTGGACTTACTTTTCTCCAGCACATATACTTTGTCTAGGGGGTGGAGGTTAACAATATTTTTATTAAATCTTTGAGTTTCATACAATTTCATACGATTCATTTTGAACATCTACCACCCTCTCACACTTATCCCATAACCACCCGTCCACCCTCTGCCCCAACTTTGAGCTTGTTTGTCCTAGTTAGGTTTCTATCTCTATGATAAACACCATGGCCAAAAGCAACTTGGGGAGGAAAGGGTTAATTTGGCTTATGCTTCCACATCAATGTTCATCATCAAAGGAAGTCAGAGCAGGAACTGAAGCAGAAGCCACAGTGGAACACTGCTTAATGGCTCATTCCCTACGGTTTGCTTAGCCTGCTTTCTTATATAATCCAGGACCGCCTGCTCAAGGCTGGCAGTACCTACATTGAGCTAGGCTCTCCTACATCAATCATTAATAAAAAAAAAAAAAAAAAAAAAAAGTCTTGTCTACTGGCAGGATCATGGAGGAGGCATTGTCTCAAAGGTGCTTCTTCCTTCCAGATACTGCTAGGTATGAGTCAAATTGATTTAAAAAAACAAAAACAGCAGATCTTCTTGTCCCTGTCCCCCTTCTCCTTCCCCTTCCCCCCTCCTCTCTCGCCTCATGGAGTTCAGTTCATATTGCCCGGCTACTCTTGGAGATGGGGCCTGCCTGGGTTCAGTCAGCAAACCACTGACCACGTCCTTAAAGAACACTGATTCTTCCCCCTCCCAGCAGCTGTCAGTTCTGGTAGCCGTTTAGCTAGTGGTGGGATTTCATGACTACATTCCACCACCGCCCCGTTCTGGAATTTTCTTGGCTGGAGCTTGAGAAGATCTTACACATACTCTCACAATTGCTGAGTTCATATGTGTGACTGTCCTGTTGTCAGGGAAACACTGTTTTCTTAAATGTTACCAACCACCGTTGACTCTTACAATCTTTCCACCCCCTTCTTCCATGAGGAGCCCTGAGCTTAAGGGTAGGGTATGATATGTGTAGCACTAAGCACTCCACAGTTTCTTATTCTCTGCACATTGACCGGTTGGGGTCTCTGTGTTAATTGCCGTCTCCTGCAATGGGGAGCTTCTCTGATGAGGATCAAGAGATGCTCTGATCCATGGATATAGTAATATGCCATTAGGGTTTGTTTTAGTACTGTGTCCATTTAGCAGAATAATGGTGTGGGTTTCCCTAAGGCCTGTGACCTATCCAGCCTCAGGTTCTCGGTCCCTAAAACAGGTCTAGGTATGGCTTCCGTCTTATGGAGTGGGCTGTAGAGCTAAGCACAAGGTGGTTTGTTGCTTCCATTACATCCCTGGCACTATTGAACCCGTAGGTGTATCTTCTCAGGCCAGCCATTTATTGTAACTTGCGGGGCTCATAACTGGATGCGAATGGTGTTTGGTTTTCTCTTCTGAAAGCATGCCTCGCCACTTCCAGTTGAGTGCCAGTTTGATGCCTCCAAGCTCTGTAACTCAAGTATGTGGTGTCTTCAGCAATAGGTTTTAATGTCAAGTTCTGGAGTGTAACCAAGGGCATTGACAATAGCCTATATATAATGTATGCTTTGGGGTCTGTGTGACCCTATTGCTGGCCAAGATTTAGACTATGCCACAGTTGCCTCTTTCTCTCTCTGGGGATAAATCTTCAGGGAATAAAATTTCTATCCTAAGAAGCTCTTTTAAAAATACAACAAAACTGAAAAGAAAAAATAACAATAAAACAAAACGACATCTGACCTGTGAAGCTTCAGTTTTGGACAAGAGATGATTTATTGAATGAATGGCTTTGGCCCTTTTATTTGAAATGGCCACACAGATTAGGAATGCGGGTGGTCTGAGGTTGCTCCTTTGAATCTGATGCTTGGAAGAAATACCTTGTTACAGAGGAATCGTTTTCATACCCACAGAGGCAAATCTGTCTACAGTAAACGAACAGCAAAGAACTGAGAGACGTTAGGGCATAATAGAGCAGAAGGAAAAGACTTTATCCAAGAGGATTTTCCAGGCAGAGAATCGAGACATACTCAGCCTGACTTTTATCATTTGAAGCTGTGCTCCTGATGTCTTACCCCTTAACCCTTGAGGCCATTGGTTTGGGACCTCAGACTTCAGGCCCTTGTCCCCATTACTGTCATTATGTTTATGTGTGTGGAGGTCAGAGGAGAACGTTCAGGAATCGTTTCTCTCTCTCCACTGTGTGGTTCCTGGGATAGAACTTAAGTAGTCAGGTTTGACTGCAGGGCCCTTACCCACAGCACCAGCTCCTCCCCCACCCCCCCAGGCAGCTCTTAAAAAAAAAAAAAAACAAACAAACGGAATCTTTGGGAAGATAGCCTGGCTGCTTCTCACCGTGTGCCAAGCAGCAACCCAACCAGTGGCATGTCCTGCAAGAGGAGCCTCCTTCCCCACTGAAGGAGTGATTCTTGCTGTCCTCTGGGTTAACAGGGAGACTGTTGAGGCTTCGCTCACCCCTGGGAAGCTGCTCTAGTTAAGGAAGGGATTATAGAGCAGGAACAGTCGCCGCTTGGGCTCCATGCTCTCGTTTTGTCTGGTCTGCTTGTTGTTGGGTTATATTTAGTTATGGTAATGGTAATGGTGGTGGTGGTGGTGGTGGTAACGATGATGGTGGTGATGGTTATGATGATGGTGGTGGTTATGTTGATGGAGGTAATGGTGATGCTGGTGGTGGTGGTGAATGTGATGATTGTTCTTTCTTGGCCAAGAAGTCTGGAAATGCTGGCTATACAAAGCTTATCTGAGGAGTAATTTGAATAAGATTTATATCAGGCCTTAAAGGCTCCCTAGGGGATAAGCAAGAATTTCCCATGGTCTCATCTTCCCCTACACAAATACCTGTGAAAGGATGTGGTCCACAACAGGCCATTCCTGTTACCAAAGTTAAACACACCCCAAGGAAATGTAATTCATTATGTTGCGCAGCCCAAGCCCAAAGATAGACACCTGCAGCATATTGTCTGACTTGTGTCCTTGATGGTACAGCGTGGCTTAACACTGGATTTACTCTCTCCACAGAACATTGACATCACCAATTTCAGCAGCAGCTGGAGTGATGGGCTGGCCCTCTGTGCTCTGCTGCACACCTACCTGCCTGCCCACATCCCATACCAGGAGCTGAACAGCCAGGAGAAAGTAAGTCAGTGCCTGTGACACCCCACTTCTCTAGGAGAGCCAACAGAATGTCTGTGACAGTGCATTACAGACAGGGTGGGGAGGGGAGGTTTAATAAAGCTGGGTGGACATCAGGAAGGGCACAGGGGCAGGACATGACTGCAGTGTGGGATCCTGTTCTTAGCAAATATGTCTCCCTGCCCTTCTCATGCCCTTCATGCACTTTGTTATCAAGACAAACAGTGAATCCCAGTCTACTATAGTTGCTGAGAGGCTCCTATTACCCAGTTTCTAGAGAAAACCCTGGTTCATCTGTTACCTTCAATTTGCAAAGTCTTTTCCAGTGTCGGGGAGAGGGAAGAATAGCAGAGTTCCCTTCTTATCTCTTACAGGAACGACATTTTTCCTATTAAGCTGATTGAATTAGGCTCTCAGTTGAGAGTCATCAACTTTATGAAAAGCCCTTTGATATAAATGTTAATTAATATCACCTAACTATGTAGACCTCAAACTCACAGAGATATGCCTACCTCTGCCTCCTGCGTCTTGGGTCAAAGTCATGTGTCACTATGCCTTGCCTAATCTCACTCTGTGAACACTTTTCCAAAGGCCTGACAAGGTGGTTCAGTGGGTAAAGGCATTGCTCCCAAACTTGACAACTTCCATGGTAACCAGGACCCACACGGTGGAAGGAGAGAAGCGACTCCCACAAGTTATCCTCTGATGTCCACACATGAGCGTGCACGCACGCACACACACAATAAATAAATAAATAAATGTAATAAATTTTTTTAAATAGAGAAAGTAATATTTGGTTAAATATTTGAATACCACACATAGCCAAGTTGGTGCATTCATGCTTACTCGCACACATACACAAACACACACAAAAATAACCATCACATAATAATATCTTATAGGACTGCCAATATAGCTAATGGCAAAGCAGTGATCCAGCATGTAGCAGAGCCTGGGTTAAATTTCTAGCATGGAAAATGTAATTGTTTTCAAAGCATTTCCATGTGGGGTGCTGTGTAAACTGTGAAACAGGCTGAATATGGCCATGTGATATTTAGGAGGAAAGATACGAAGTGCCTCATGTTAAGTCTGAGATGTCTAAAATAGTCAAGTGTTATATTAGAAGGCAAACAGCAAATAGAAATCAGAGCTATACGAGTGGATGCGGGGGAATCAGTGAAGATCTGTGCTACGTGGTGGGACTTCTGGAGATGAAGCAGCATTCTGTGTGTGCACTACCCAATGATGGAAGGGTAGACACAGATGGTGTATCAAGCTGTAAAATTGAAGGTCAGCAAGTCCCCCTGATCCTAAGGGAACTGTCCTAAGCAACTTTCATAACTACAGCAAGTAACTGAAGCTCTGTATATTATAAAGAAAAGAAGTTTATCTAGAGCTTTGAATACTGAAAATCTCAAATTGAGGCAGTCACATCTGTTTGGCCTCTCATCAGGGCCTCATGGTAGGAAACATTACAGCAGTGAAGACTGTGTGCAGAATAGAGACTCGGGGTGAGCCAAGAAGCAAGAGAGATTCAGAGGCCAAGTGTGCTCTTCTTATAATAATTTGCTCTCACAGGAAGTCATCAGTGTCTCACAAGAACTACGTTGATCTCTTCAGAGAGTAAGATTTCCAGTCACCTGCTTTATCCATATCCTAAAGGTTCCATTACTTCATATGCTGCTGGTCAAGCTTTCAGCACATAAGCCTTCTGGGACACACTCAAGCCCTGCCCACAGCACAATAGAAGCACAGAGTGGAGAATTACCCAGGAGAGGGAACTAGAAGGGGCCATCAGCCATCACAGAGGCCAAGGCACAGCAGGACATCTGACTGTGACCTAGGTGGCATTCCCTCCCCAACCCCCCTCTGGTGTGGTGTTAAAAAATAATTATGCAAATAGTGAGCATAACAAACTTCAAAACTCCCCGGCAGTGGTGGGGCAGTGGTGGCGTACTCCTTTAATCCCAGCACTTGGGAGACAGAGGCAGGCAGATTTCTGAGTTCGAGGCTAGCCTGGTCTACAGAGTGAGTTCCAGGACAGCCAGGGCTACACAGAGAAACCCTGTCTTGAAAAACAAAAACAAAAAAACTTCAAAATAATCAACAGTCCTTCCAAAAATGATAGCAAGTTAAGTTTAAGCACCTACATACCCACACAGCCTGAAACCTGAGTCTTCCTGAAAGTGACATGTTTATCTGTAGTCAACAGGCCTGGCTCCTTTGTCCTTGAATCAATTCAGATCTGTTGGAAAAGAATGGGCCTATGGGTGTTTGTTCTCACATTTAGTATCATGAGCATTGCTTCTTGATGATCAAAATCCCTTGTCTCACCCTGAATCCCTGAAATTCCCGCATCAGGCACCTTGCCGCTGCTCGGGGGCCTCTTGCAGATGTGGAGATGAGCATCAGGACAGGCTGGCATCAGCATTCTTGTTCCTGTCACCGTTATAGGACAGGGACCCCTGGTTCCCGCATATCTGGCTGAATTTCTTTTTCTGGATCTTTGCTGATGTCATCAAAGAGTGCCCATGGTGAAGGACCTCTCTAAGGCGATAAGGAGTTAGCATCACATGCCAGGAGTGTCACACTCAGATCTGTCCGGCTGGCTTCACAGCTCCCTGTCAACTCCAGTTGAGCTTGAGTTCCAGCACCCAGGACTCTGTCAGTCACCCCTGGCCCACTACTCCCTGAAGAAATATCTGGCTTTACCCTCGCTGTACCCTCAGGGGAGAAGCAATGGCTACAGCTCAGGGTATGATGAGCAAGGGTGGGGTACACTGAGAGAGACCGGATCCATCCATTACAGAAGAGGGTTGTTAAAGTCACATGTCAACAGAAGCCCATCAATACAAACAACATCAGCTGAACATGTATGATAAAGGCTCTGGGCTCAGTGGTAGAGCCCAGATGGCCTTCGTGAGTGAGGGCCTGGACTTCATCCCCAGCACTAAAGAAAATTAATTAGTTCAGAATTAAAAATAAGAACTGGGCACAGTGGTGCATGCCCATAAACCCAGCACTTGAGAGGTGGGGCAGGAAGATCAGGAGTTCAAGATCGCTGTTAGCTACACAGTAAGGTCAAGGCCAGGCTGGGCTACTTGAGACTGTGCCTTAAATAAACAAGGATATCCTGTATGGTGTTAAAGAGATATGCAATGGCAGGGTGTACATTACAGTAGGTGGAAGGTGTGGGTTGATGTATTTTGTTTTCACTAGAAATAGAGTCTTCAGGTGTCAGTCAGCTTGTACAAGCTCTGCCACGAGGCCCAGAGTCAGGTTGTACAGTAGAGAGCGATTATGTTGGTATCTCAAATTTAATATGAGGGTGGGTCAGATCCTGTCTCCCACTTATTTACAGAAAGACCGATAAGGTCCTACGAGCCAAGCTGGGGACCAAGTTCTGCAGGAGATAGGAACAGGTTACCCTGAAGTGGAAGGTCCCAGACTCATACCACCCCACACACCAGGCAGGCACTGAGGAATGGCCTCTCACTCTGTCCCCACCTGTATGGCAGAGGTTCCATTGAAGCAAAGCTCATGGCCTGAGTACCTTGGCTCTCCTCCCACCCCCTCACTGGGCACACACTCTTCTGCTCTCTGGCCTCAGCACAGCATCCACTGTGGGCAGTCAGGATATTGGGATAGTGACCCCTGGCCACTGGTGTCCTGTGACCACCAAAATAAGCAAAAATCGTTTTTATGGCCAACAACAACAACAACAAAGATCTCCCCTGTCATGTTCCATGCAATGCCATTTCAGAGCATTTTGAGGCAATTTTCCAAGATGGACTATTTATTCTGTGTTCTGTTTCTACTTAGAAAGCATATTTTTATCTGAATCATACTAGAGTCTTAGCAGAATTCTAATTAAAATGTTTGGTTTAGAAATGCCTTCTCTTTAGACCTTATTAGTAACCCGATAATATAAATTAAAACAATAAAATGCCATGTTTAGCCCGACACATTTGGCAGGTAAAGACACAGCGGGGAGAAAAGGAACGTGATTATTGGAGCTGCCTTTTTAGGAAGTAGCTTGGCACTACGGTCTCATAAGCCGTAAGAGTTGTTTTAGCTCAGCTTCCTCAGCAATGTAACCTAAAAGTTGGCCTAACCAAAGGGACTTTAGAATAAGAACAAAGGCTTCAGCACCAAAATAGGGATTGCTCCTCTAGTGTGGCCTGGAAGGACCCATTACTGGGTCAGCTTAGCAAAACAGAGCACAAGAGTGCATTTTTCCAGTTATTGCCCATTAGTTTGCCTAGGTGTCAAGGAAGAAGGCCGGTGGCCTGGGCAGTCTCACCACTGATCAGCAGCTTCCCACGGGCTAGGAAAAAGCGCGCATAGACGAGTCTGCTTTTCCTCTGATGAAGTTTATACAGCAGCAAGCTGACTTAAGTGTCAAGGCACCTTTTGGCCTAGGGCCTAATGTTTAGACGGGGCACAGTGAAGACCATGGGAAAACAGGAAAATAGAAAATTATGTAGAAGTGGCCTTGAACAACTGGATTCCTGTGATCTTCTTCCCTTAGCTACTCAAAAAGCTGTGGGCACAAGTACAAGCCTAGCTTATATATAAACTTTCAATGTGATTGGTAATGTGCTTGTCTAACATACACAATGCCTGGGTTCAATCCCTAGTACTGGGGAAGGAAAAAAAAAACCTAAATATATCAAAATGCAAAATTATGCATAGGACAAAGTGTGAACATGCTTCTCAATTATACTTAAAATATCTAGTTAAATTTCTAAAATTTAATGGCTTTCCTATGAATTATTGAGGTGGGACTGCACAAGTAATTGAGATTATCTGTACAGAGAGATGTTGGAGAAGAGCCAGGAAGAGTCTGAGGACAAAGCTCCAAACTAAGGCGAGGTGACCCCAGAGAACAGTGCTGCTTGAGCTCTAAGGAGAAAATATTTTCAGCCTGGAAGTCTTTGTACCACCCCTATTAACCAAGCGTGATGGTAAAAAGGATTTTTCTGTAAGAATGCATCCGGAACATGTTTCTCCTCTCTAGCCTTCCTCAAGAGTATACTCCAGTGAGACTGGGTTTATAATCCAACCGATAAGAGGTTCTGGGAGGTCCGTGGGGTAAAAAAGATTTCCTTGAATAATAATAGTAACTCAGAGCTTCAGAGTTTGAAAAGTAGGAAATGAGCAGTGATCCGAGGACACCTAGTCCAAACGTGAGGCAGACCCTCCGTGTGAGAACAGGAGCAACAGGCTTTGAGGCGGGCGGTAGGAACACCAAATGAGTAAGAAACCAGATGATGAGGGACAGTTCTCCAATAAGGCAAGTCTGGAGCCAGGAGAAACTGTAGGGAAAAACAAACCGTAGAAGAAGGATTGGAACTAAATCTCAACAAGTTGCCCTCTGACCACCACAGGCCGGCCATGGCATGCGTACGTACACACACACACACACACACACACACACACACACACACACACACGTAAAATTTTCAAAATAAATAGTGGTGTAAGATTACAGTCAGCAAGAGATCACCACAGGAGATAAAGACAGACTAGAAAGCACTTCTCTCTAGGACTCGGATTTAGGGGAGGGAACAGTTTTTCACTTGGTTGACTTTGATCATTTTATTTATTAAGACCGGGTCTCACTATGTAGCACTGGCCTCTTAACTCATAATCCTCCTGCCTCAGCCAGAAATGCATCAGTGCCACACCCAGTTTGATTATCCTTTGTGACGTAGCCCAGTGGAAAAAAAACAGGATACAACAGAATGTGGTGAATGTCACAAACCTCGAAAAGCCACAAAGCAACAAAGTCTGTCTTTAGCCCCGTGTCACTCAATGTCATTTTCCCGGTGGCAGTTGTGACCTGTTAGCCTTCCCTCCCAGAGGCAGAGCGAGTCTGTATGGTTGACATGACGTACTTGTTTTGTGCAGTGAGTACCCTGTATCGTGTCACCTGCTGTCCCTCCTCTCATTCTCTTTGTCTTCTTAACACAGAAAAGGAATCTCCTGTTGGCGTTTGAAGCAGCGCAAAGTGTAGGCATCAAACCCAGCCTGGTAAGCATCCTACTATGTGTCCTTGTGATGTTTGTGATGTCTATTTCATGAGCAAGAGCCTCCTGTTTCCCACTGAACAGATAAATGATACTCAGATCTCAGATCCATTTGCAGATCTGTTACTCACGATTCCTAATATAAAGTTATCCAGTTGGTCTGCATACAAGTTAAACTCAGGGTTTTTGTTTGTATCTTTGTTGTTTTTATTGTTGTTGTTGTTGTCATTATTATTATTATTATTATTATTATTATTATTATTATTACTTTATGTTGTTTTGCCTGCATGTGTATGTGTACACCCCATGTGTGCCTGGTGACCTTGTAGGACAAAAAAGGATATTGCATCACCTAAAACTAGAATTACAGATGACTGTGAGCTGCCCTGTGGGTGCCACCAGGAAGGTTACAGAGCTACTAGAAATGAACATTTGGAATGAAAAGCACACGGGTGGGTTGCCAAATTGGTTAGACACAGCAAGAGAGAAGCTGGTGGGAGGGAAGTGAGCAAAAGGAGACTACCCAAAAGACCAAATGGACAATAAAGGATGGAGAACAGTAGAGAACTTGTTATTAGTTAATATCTCTTTACTTTCTAGAATGGGGAAGCCAACAAACTCAGTGAGGGAGGCCAACTTAGACCACATGAAACTCTGCCTCAAAAAAAAAAAATTATATATCTTGTGGAGTGGGCTAAGGAGACGGTACTGAGTGGTAACCAATCTAGAATCAGCCTTTGGGCTGCTTGTGTACAACAACAGCAAAAATCTGATTTAAGCAACTGCTAATTGGCTTTCTATTCTTGAAACTAAATTGGAACTTCTTTTTTTGTTTTTGTTTGGATTTGGTTTTGGTTTTGGTTTTTCGAGACAGGGTTTCTCTGTGTAGCCCTGGCTGTCCTGGAACTCACTCTGTAGACGAGGCTGGCCTTGAACTCAGAAATCACCTGCCTCTGCCTCCCAAGTGCTGGGATTCAAGGCGTGCGCCACCACTGCCCATTGAAACTTCTTATATAATCTTTCAACAAAACTTGACCAAAGGTTATTAATTACTATTGCCGCTTTTAATTGGGTGTAATTTAGAAATGACAAATGTGCCAGGTGGTTGTCATGCACACCTTTAATCCCATCAGTCAGGAGGCAGCGGCAGGTGAATCTCTGTAGTTCAAGGCCAGTCAGGTCTCCAAAGCAAGAAACCTTGTCTTGGAAAAACTAAAAAACAAACAAACAAACAACAACAAACCAGCCAAGTGTAACTCAGTGCGTTGTGCATGTGTGTAGCCAGGCTGGCTTTGCCTCTACCTCCCTAGAGCTCTCTTTAGAGGCATTTACCACCATGTTTGGCCCAAGTTCTTTGGTGTTGTTTTAATCCACCTACAAGCAGGGGAGGTGGGGACAATCAGGAAAACTAAGGCTGGAATAAGAGTGAGTTACACGTGCACAGCTCCTCAGGAGTGGGAGGAGTTGGGGAAATGAGAAGCAAAAGAGCTTTGGAGCAAGCAGTCCTGTGGGTGATGACGACCAGTGTAAATTTGATGAAGAATGGACAGGGTTGTGGAAATAACACATTCTTCAAATATTAGATTTAAGTGTCTTCTCTAAACCTTCCTCAAAATGTAGAACACTATTTAAGAAATAGAAGCCAGCTGAAGAGAGAGCTCAGCAGTTGAGGGTTCTACTGTTGCAGTGGACTAGAGTTTGGTTCCCAGCAACCATGTTGGGCAGCTCACAATGGTCTATAACTTCAGTTCCAAGAAATCTAACACCCGTTTTGGCCTCTGCAGTCACTGCACTGTTGTTCAGAAACCCACACTCAGACACATAAGTATTCATAATTAAAAATAATAAAAATAAGTCTTAGGTAAAACAGATAAGCAAGATCCCTTCGGAGTGAAGTTCTGTAGTGCGCGCCAAGTTTAGGACGGATTCCTGCTCAGCCACCATGAAACCTTAAGTGCACGTCACAGTCCTACAGAAAGAATGGGCAGATGTTCTTGGCACCGTTGTCATTACTGCAGAGCCACCGTGTTGTATCCTTGGTGAGGGCTCACTATGGCCTTAGTCAGTTAGTCCAGGACACGCTGCTCACTTGGCATGGCAGGATAGTCACTGCACCAGAGCAAACTCTCCAAAGCTAGAACTCTGAGAGCCCTACCCTTCGTCTTTCTAAACATCCGAGAGAGTCCGGTAAGTGATGTCAGTTGCTTTTTATAAGTTTTACCGTCTTAATTACTTTAAGTGGTCTGAAGCACCCTCACATTGTGGTGCAATCCTTGCTACCCTCCCCCTGTAGAATTCTTATCTTGCAAAATCGAAACTCTGAGTCTGATAAACATTAACTCCTCATCCCCACCCTCAGCCTGGTAGCCACTGTTCTGTTCTTAGACTCTGAGAAATCACCTGTTTTAGACACCCTATGTAAGTGTATTTGTTTTACCATTCCTGTCTCACCTTGGCTTATGTGACATAGCATAAGGTCCTCGAAGCTCATCTGTTAGAAGTTCCTTCCCTTTTAAGATAAATTACAGTTTCACCACATGCTGCTCATCCCTTCATCTGCTCCTGGACCCTAGGTTACCACTATAGTTTGGCTCTTCTGAGAAAACGCTTCTATGAGCCTGGATGCACAGCGACCTTCTCTTGTTTTTATTGAAGGCCCTGAGAACAGTGCCAGGCCATAGACTGTTAGAAGCAAGTGTGTGTGAGCAGATGAATAAAATATGACACATTTCTGATGGATTTTTTTTTTAAAAGATCCATTTGTTTTTATTTTATGTATAAGAGTATTTTGCCTGCATGTGTATGTATGTGTATGTGTATGCAACATACATGCCTGGTGTCTGTGGAGGCCAGAAGAGGGCAACTGGAGTTATATGTGGGTGCTGGGAACATAACCAAGGTCCTCTGGAAGAGCAGCCAGTGCTCTTGACCACTGATACCAGCCCCTGTGGTATCTTTCTAGTGCTCTTGATTAAGTTCATTAGCACCAAGGTACTAAAATTCTTAACCAGTATTTTCAAAGTCAAATTCATTTTCATTCTGGCTGGGGAATTTTTTGTGTTCCATTTCATTCTGTCTGCTGTAGCCCACTAATTAGGTACCTAAGCCATGATAATCCATCCCTGAGTAATTCACACCGAACCACGTGGGAGAAGCATAGCTTTGCTTCAGAGTTAACACACCAGTGCAAAGGGTTCTTACTCTGTACAAGTGTCTAGCACACAGGTGCAGGAATGTCACTGAAGTCACCTCTTCTCTTGAGTGACTGATTAACCAACACCTTTAGCAAAAAGCCCCCCTGACAAAGGCCTGCCTTAGCGTTAAGCAGGGGAAGAAAATATCTTCTAAATTTAATTCTACCAGGAGCTCCTTTTTATTTCCTGTTCAAAAAATAGTTCCATTCACACATGTGGTGGACAGACACAGATGCAGACAGAACACCCATAAAATACAACAACAGCAAAAATACCTCCAGCATCTTCCTCTTGTAAGGAACTGCCCATGAGCCAGCAAGGTGGCTCAGTAAGTAAAGGTCCCGATGACCTGAGTTCAATTACTGGGGTCCACATGATAGAAGGGGAGAACAACTCTGCAAGTTGTTCTCTACCCTCCATAGGTATGCCATGAGATGTACATGTAACTTGAGCGTGTGTGCACACACACACACACACACACACACACATAAAGTAAGTGATTATCTTCTGATAGAATCATAGCAATTACCCATAAATGACACAACCATTTTATTCTGTTTTTGGAATAATAGAGTTTTATCCCCCTGTGTGTGGTAATTGTCATGGCAGTTGTTTAGATTTGTTTGTTCTTGTAGCACTCGTCTCCTTTGAGTGTTTTGCTTTGTTTTAGGAGTGGGTCTTTGAGAAGGAGATCATTGCATAGCTGGGGCTGTCCTTGAACTCCTGATCCTGCTGCCTAACTCTCCAGAGTGCTGAGATCAGGGCTGCATGGCCACAGCCCTCTCTGTTGTTTATAATGTGCGCTTCTCTTCTGAACTACTATGCCGCCCTCTGTTTTGCTCACAGTTCTTTTCTGGCCAGTTGTCTTCCTAGGTCTGGTGTCTTTGTCTCTTTATAAATCTGATTGTTTTCTTATTGTTGAATTCTAAAAGGGGTGTGTGTGTGTGTGTGTGTGTGTGTGTGTGTGTGTGTGTGTGTTGCTGGAAACAAGTCCTTATTATATTTGATTTTCAGATATTTTCTCTCAATCTGAGAGTTATCTTTTCCTTCTTTTAACCAATCTTTCTGAGAGTAAATTTTTATTTCTGACCCAGTTTATCAGTTGTTTTCATTCACGGTCATGCTTTGTTTGATGTAATTAAAAGTTCATCACCTAACCCCAGTTCACAAACTCAGATTTGCTCTTGTATTTTTTCCTAGTGTTTTCAAAAGTCTTCCTTGTGGTCCCTGATTGGTTTTTGTGTGAGCTGTGACAAATGCATTAATTGCTTGTTTGTGTGTTTGTTTTATGTATGGCCATCAGTCCAGTACTAGGTATAAGGAGAACACCCTCACTCTACCCTTTCTAGAGCTGAAATATCTCCCCTTTGCTATTCTTTTAAACCATTTGGTATCTTTTTGTATTCATAAATTTTAGGATATTTGTTAATATCTACCAAAAATTAAGATTTACTGGGATTTTTATTAGAATTATATTATATTTATATATCAAACTGGGAATAATTAATAATCTTAACAATATTATCTTTTAACTCATAAACATATAATGCATATCCACCTATTGAGATATTTGGTCTCTGCCATGTTTTATTGTTTTCTGCAGATAGAATGTGTATATATGATGTTAGATTTGAACTTTAAAACTGCAGATTGGAAGGTGGAGAGGTTGCTCAGTGG
>JADRCD010074302.1:2755-12937 GCA_019843815.1 Montemys delectorum | reverse complement strand
CTCCCAAGTTTACAGATAAATTGCGCATGTGCCTAGGGCCAGAGAACGCCAAGTCACGAGCCATCCCGGGGCGTATTACGCTCCTGAGCAAACAGCCAATCAGAGATGAGCATGCCGCTCCAGGGTATATATAAGCAGTGCCTTTTAGGGGGTCGGGTGTCGCCCTCTGGAAGATGTAATAAACAATTGCTGCAGAAGGATCCTGCCTCCCAAGTGCTGGGATTAAAGGCATGTGCCATCACTGCCTGGCCTATTTTCTCTTTTATATAATTTCCCCGGAATTATTTCTTTACATGAGACTATTAGGTCTTATTACTTCCTATTAAATTAGTTACAATTAACTAGAATACTACTCCTAATATGTGATGTTAATGGGCATACCAAGATATTTTACTGTCCTAAGTCTTAACTTTTACAAAATATTGTTTTTATACTAACCACTTGTCAAGTTTGTGGAAACAGAACCTAGTAGCAATAATTCTTATATATAATTAATTATATAATAATATATCAAGTAATATAAGTAAATTCTCTAAGAAAGAAAATATTCTGTTGTTAATTTTGAAACATGTAGATATAGCATTTTTTTTTTTAAAAGGTGCAAGTGGTATCACCAGAGAATTACTGTCAAAAATGGCAGGAGTAACATTCAACTAGAAATAACAAGAAGATATTTTCTATGCTTAACTGGCTTAACTGGTCAAAAGTAATAAAGAAAATAAAAAATATTTTCATTGATATGGTGAGTGTCATTGGGTATTACACTAATAAATTACAGTGAAGGGTCTAAAATATATTCTTGTAAAATTACAGATGAACTAATTAATCAATTATAAAACACACTTAACTTCATACACACATAACACATTTGGAGTCTCTTATGGGTAATGTGGCTGGAATGCTCATTTTACCTTGAATATCCTTATTTGATGATTTCTGGGGTACAGGGTTCTGTGACATATTCTCCCATCTAGATATACCCTTGGGAGCAGAACTGTACCAAAGTGAAACTGCAGAGGAAACACATCCTCCAGTTCACTGAACTAAAATATCATCTGACATTAGCAACTTGGAGTCAAAGCAATTTTTATCATATCTGAGTACCTTATACATAAATATCATCATCGAAATCAGATATCTTTTGCTATTTTGTATTCCATCTTATTAAAACACATGTACATGAGGGAAATATTTTGGCATAAGATTACTATATTCATTTTTTTCTTTCTTACACCTGAAGGCACATGTCTCAACCTTCTTGAGGTAAATTTATTATTTAATTAGAGCAGATACTTTGGTACCATTTTAGATATTTCATCTAAAGTTTGATTAATTTCAGTATATGCTATGCTCCCAGGCAAGTAAATGTAGCATTTGCAAAAAGAGGAATAATCAAGACCATCTTTTAAATTAAAACAAAACACAAATATGGAAAAATGTACAATGTCAAAGTGAAAATGACAACTTTCATAGATGACTAGAAGTATTTCATATTTTATTTATTCATTTAATACATAGTTATTGTATGATTACTACTAGGGATAATAATGTAATCATTATCAATGAAAAGAATGGTGCAATCTACTAATCAGAAATTCATAGTTTAAAGATTACATTAAGTATCATAAGGAAGATAAGTAGTGTAGTTGTAGCAGAAACTAATTTTGCCTTGGGCATGTGGCCTCTACCTTCCATTTCAATTATACAAGCCTAAATTTGATACACCAGCGTTTGGATATCAATGCCTAAGGACCCCCTCTGGCTGAAGAGGCCTATTTTAACTACAACCATGGCAAGCTAAATTGCTCAAGAATGAACACTCCTGGGAGCTGCTCTCAGACATGATTGATAAGAAGTGTTGAATAAGTAGTACAGGTTGCTAGCAATCACGACCAGATAAATCTAAGGCACTTGCTTTATGCTGCTTCTTACAGTTTTCTGATGGGGACTGAGCTTTTGACTCATTAATTGAGTTGAGAACACACCTGCTTTATTGGCTTCCTGTTTCCAGTCTTCTTTTTCCCTCCTAAGTTGTTCCGTACACCTTTCAAACAATCTAAAACTGGCGTGTATTTTTGCTTTTAGGAGATTCTAAACAAGGAGAAAACTTTATTCCAGTATAGAGGATATTAACTTGCCTAAGAAGTTATGAAAGTAACTTGCAGGCATTGTGAGCAGTTTTGACAGTGAGAAAAACGATACAGTAGATGGGTGCCTATAAGGATGATCAAAGTGTGTCAAGGCAAGGAAGGGAAGAAGTGTGCTTTATGAACCAGAGGAATCACATAAAAGATCAGAATACAGTTTCTCGAATTTAATATCAGTTTTGTAGTGGGCTCTTCCAAGCACAGTTGATGGATCCCATTCTCAAATTTCTAATATGACAGGTCTGCATATTTGTATTTGTCACAAGTTCATAGGAAGTGTTAATGAATATAAGACAAGGGGCAAAGTCAAACATCACTAGAAGGAATGGCTGAGTGACAAGATGAATTGGATCAATATGATAAAGGCTGATGAAAGTCCTATGACCTAGAATTGGCTTGTTTTTCATTCAATTTTATGCAAAGTTTTTTTTTAAGAAGAAAACCAAACAAACTTAAAAATTATTGTGAATTGAACAATTTAATGTATGATAAAATTACTGAAAATATGTACACCATTCACACTACCAGGTATGATTTCATGGGCTCTATGCGATATACAGATTTCATGTAAATAAATCTTTTAATCTTCTATATGTTCCAATAACTATACAACTGTTCATTTGACTGGTTCAACTTAAATTCCCAAATAACAGTCTGTAATTTATTGATCCATTTGACTTCTTTAATTTTACTAGAGAGAAAAGATTGAATATTACATCACATAATTTTTCAATAGTGAATGAAAGCTAGTATCAATCTGTGTATGTGTCTGATACTCAGATGTTTTTCTGAATCACTGAATAAGTTTTGAAACTTTTGAAATATTTTTACTCATTTTTTAAAAAAAAACATTGATCAGAAAATAGTTTTGTTAAGTTCTGATGTTTATGACTTACTTTTTGTATTGAAATATATTCAATGAACACATAAATCACTTTGTTTATGATGTGTTTTCATTATAAAGAAATTGAAATTGTTAAGTCTAACAATCTTTTCCTTATGAGTTTTACTCTATCATAGAGAAATCTTCTATATAAAGAATGAAGTCTTATTTTTTAAGTGTTTTTGTAATAGTCTGCTTTTCATGTATAAGTAGTTCATCAGTGTCCTGTTTATAATATATTTTATGTATGATGGAAAACTGTTATAATTTATGTGCTTACTGAACTTTTTCATTCTACTTCTACCATATATTTTGCAATATATACAAAATAAATTCTTGACACACTCAAATTAATTATCTATTTTTAGAATTGCTTTATTAATGTTCATCATTGTTTCTGTTTGGTTGATTGTTTTTTTTTTGTTGTTGTTTTTTTTTTGTCAAGACAGTTTCCACTGTGTAACTCTGGCTGTCCTGGAACTAGCTCTGCAGACTAGACTAGCCTTGAACTCACAGAGGTCTCCCTGCCTCTGCCTCCTGAGTGACTTTTACCTGAGTTTACTTGAAGAGCATTCAGAACATGATTTCTTGCTCATGTCAGTGCCACTGTTTTTCTCTAGACTGGTTATACAGAAGTTGTCACAGGATTGCCATTGCCATCTTCCTGGCATCAATATCCTAAATTATGTTCCTTATATTTGTGTGTTTGTGTGTGAGTATGCGTTTGCAGGTATGTGTGTCTGTGTGTTTGTATGTGTGTGATTTTTTAATTTAAATTTGGTTGATAATAGTAATGCTTATCATATTCCTACTTGCCCTGTATCTCATGACTGTAATGGATTATAATCCCTGACTCCTCATTACAGCGACACACAGTCTTATGAATTGCTGTGGACAGTGATGCAATGAAAATGGTACTGAGGTATGTCTGGTTAGAAGTATTTGAAAATCAAAGTGGCATGTTTAAATATTTTCTCTGACATGGTCAACATTCCAATTTGTAGTGCTATAGTAGAATGATAAAACACTAAATCAGAGATCCCAAAGCATTACTTAATCAAAACTTTTGGCTGACTTGCATTGAATTTACTGCAAAGAAAAAAAAAATGACCTGTGTGTTTCCAGTCACCAATACCTGTTACTACACCAATAATTGTTACCAATACTTGTTACCAATACTTGTTACTACAAGTATTGGTACAGTCACCAATACTTGTTACTACAGCAGAAAATAGGTAATTATGACTAATATTTTATCTCACTCTTTCATGAATTTCTTTCTCATTTAGTATACTAAGATAGGTTTAAAAGGAGGCAAGTTTTGAGACTCTTCAAAATTGACTTTACCTTCTCTTCACATTCCATTTTGATTTTATCAGGATAACTTGCATATTGACAAGAAACAAATTATCCCATGATTTATGGTTTAAGACCCCAAACACATTAACTACCAAACTCAGTTTCTGAGGGTTAAACATCTTAAAGTAGCTTATCAGCCTTGAAACTTCATAGGATATTACATGAGTTTTTACTAATTTATTGCCTATACCTACAAACTCTTCAGATTTAACCAGGGTTGAATGATTCACTGCTAAAGGAATTCCCCAGTTTCTTTAAAGAAGGCAACAGTTCAGCACACTGTGGCCTCTACATTGGGTGGGGGATGTAATGAAAGAGTTTCTTAAGGGAAGAATTTGTGACTAAGTAAAGAATGGTAGTGGAAAGGGGAGAGAATATAAATAAGATAAAAGTCACAAACTTATGTAACTTAATTACTAACTGCGTTATCATCCTTTACCTATTTTATTTATGAGAAATAATAAGTTAGTCTTTTGTATTCCCAACTCAAGGAAAATATGGGAAAATGTACATAGTATTGATTGTTAAGCACAGAGGGAGATGCAGGGGAAAGGAGAGAAAGGAGGAGAAAGAGAAAACTAAGACCACAGCCTTTTCATAACCTAAATTTAGAAGTGGCTTATGATTGCAAGAAAACCACTAAATGTAATACACATTGAATGGAAGGATATTTTAGTATCAATCCCTGCAGAGAAAAGTGTTAAATAATCTGTGAACATAGTTTTAAAACTATCACATATGGTCCAGAAGCAAGGTTAAAAATTATTTTGAGAAGTATGAAGGCAATGCTTCTTGTTTCTCTCAGATTCTATTCTTGAACCATGAAAAACTGTCACTGCTTTCTGGTCGTTATCTTCCTTGTTTCTCTTTTCATAAAAATTTCTTCATAATAGCACTGGTTGTGGCTTTAGATACTTCTTTACTGTGGTGGAAATTCGGTACATCAAATATGAGAATATTTTATTTCTGTTCTAAGAGAGTTTCATCATTTCTTTAATATTTCCTTTCCACATATGTTTTCATTTTTTCTCTAAATCCTATCATTTAGATATTAGACAATGTGGATCACAGCTTATCAACTGAAACACTTTTGACACTGAGCAGGATAACCAGTTGTTAAGAATAACCATGCCATATATTGCCCCTTTTTTGGTCACTCTTCACAAGGTAAAAGTTACATACTGGTCTCTCATCTTCTTAAATGATTCTCTATATTGTTAAATGATCTCTAGCATATAATAAAATCACCCCAATTTGAGAGCCATTTTCACTAACCTTTAGAGATTCTTATATTTCTTCTCCTGTTTTCTGTCTTTGTTTATGCTTTTTTATGGGAGAGTTCTTCAAATTTATCATTTATCTTTTGTCTGAAACTCATGCTTATTCAATTTTATTAGATATTATTTTAGTATACCTTTGTGTTCATGAAAAAACTGAAGAGCATACAGAAAGATTACCCATGTACTCTCTATATCTTACACATACATTTCACCCCATTGTTAAATCCCAAGCCATATTTTACAAGTGTTGAACAGACCATGGCATATCATCCCCAAGTCTATAGTTGACTCCAGAGCTCACTCATGCTGTTATATGATCCATGGGTTTGGATAAATGTCTAATAGCATATATCTACTATTGTGCCATAAGGCTGACTTCACTGGTTGTATTTATTTCAGTATATAATTTTCAAAAAACTCCATTCTCTGAAATATATTTTACATAGATTCTTTGGTTTTCTTTTCTCATATGATTGGCAGAGTAGTCTGAGATTTTAATTATTTAAGGTAATTTTAGAATTGGTGCCTTTGTGTTTTTCTTTAGATTTCCTTTCCCTGTGTAGTTGCTACAGTCCCTCACACCCACACCACCCCATTGAGATATGAATTTATTTTTATGCTGGTTTTGTCTTCTGTGTAAAAAGAGGAATGCTTTTCAAATTTAGTTCTTTATAGACTTGATAAGTCTTTGTAGGTGTATTTCATTTATGTTCTTCAATTTACAATTATATATTTTATTATTACTTCATAGTTATCTTAAGACAATTTTCGATAAAGAAGAGGTAAGTGCCATTTCTAACCAAAAAGTCTGCATTTTGTCTTGTTCTCTCTCTTCTTTTTATCCCCATTTAGCATTTTGTTGTTGCATCTACATTACATCCTACAGTCTCTCTCCAAGCCTCTGAAGGTTTAAAATTCTTGCAGTTTGGAGGAGGGTTAAGATAATTGCAATCTATTTCTCAATCAAGAGACAGCTTTCACACAGTCCTGGACTGTTATGCTGTGGCATTGTTTTCAGGCCTCCAAGGGCTCACAGCATTATGTAAGTGTAGCTTCAGGCTATATAGCCAGAAGCTGCATTTTCTTCCCTTATGTTTATTTTTATTCATGGGGAATCTTTATGCCAACTGAACACTCACACTTGTCTCTGATTTCACACACTTCTCTGGAAGCCATAATTTACTCCAAATCATTTAAACTATTGATCTCTACAGTGTCAACTAACCTGGATTCCAAGAAGTTCTCAGAGACTGAGCCACCAAACAAAATGCATACCCAGGCTGATCTAAGGCCCCTGACACAAAATACCATAGGACTTCCTGTTCTGGCTTCAGTGGGATAGCATTGCATAATCCTGCAGAGACTTGATGCCCCAGGGTGGGGAGATGCTGGGTGTGAGGTGTGATAGGGGTTGAGGTTGGGGAGGTGTACCCTCTCAGAGGCAGGAAAAGTAAGGAGATATAGGAGGAACTCTGTGAGGGGGTCTTGCAGGGGGTAGCATAGAGAAGTAAATAAATTAATCAAATAAATATTTGGTCTCAATTATTTTGTGGTTCAAAATCTAGTCTGGTAATGAATCATGTTCCTTTTGATGATTTATATTTCAATTCCTTCAGAAGATTGAATTGGATATGTATATAAATTCATGTTTTGTTTTATATTTTTTCAATGCTATGCTTTAAAACCACAGAATTCTCTTTATATATGACACCAGAATTCTCTTTTCTCACTCTGGGTTTGCACTGAGTTTCAGTGATGTTTGTGCCCTCAATAAAGTACAGTAAGAAATGAGCATATTACAAAAGCTAGCTTTAAAAAAATTAATAAAGGAAATTATGTGACAGTTGACATGAAATATGGCAATTGTGTATCTATGGTGGAAGTAAAGAGTAAAAACTACATAAAATCTGTATATCATTTATAATGTACTTGTGAAAATAACTTGAAAAGTGCTGGGTGAATAAATGATATCCACAAAAGAACTGCCTCTTGCAAACTGATAAATAAATCACATATTAAAATCAAAGAAGTAAATCCTGCTTGAATATTCTGGACTGAAAATTTAGAATTAAGGAATAGTCTAATTTCTAAAATAATGGGTAAAGTCTCACAATCAGCTCTCTTTAGAGAAGGAATTATTTTCTATTCTCAAATGTATAGCTAGTTCTACACATTTGATAATAATAGTACATAATTATATTTTCATTTCACTGCACAAATTTTAAGATAACAGATATTAATGTATCAGAAAATAATTAAGACAATGACTATTAAAGATCTATTTTTTCTTTATTATATGATTTACTTAAAGTAAAAAATCGAGTGTGCATAGAAGATAAGGATTTTACTATTTTGTTCCTTTTAATTCACTGACTTTGTTGTTTGAAGTCAGTTTGTTTCATACTGTTTATGTTTTTGAAAGCAAGAGTCCTGTTTGTAGGGGGAGAATTTGTCTTGAGAAGAAGGAAATTAGTATCACAAGTCCATTCTGAAATCACAACTCACAATTCGCACCACCTAATGGCAAGTGTTTGAATTGCAGATTCCAGGCACTCCACTTCTAATATGAATTGTGTTAGTAAATTCATTTTCATGCCCCCTTCCCCTTGCCCTTGCCCCTCGGCCTGTGCTGTTTTCCCAATTACAAGGTAAAAGTTAACTCTATGTAAATTAAGTATATCTCAATTATTTTATTTCTTCCTAACCCATGTAACTTAAAATTAACTGTTAATCAAAAAACATTGGCACAGAATAAAGTACATCCTATACTTATAATTTATTTCATTTTATAATGTTTTATAATGTGAAAACTTTCTATACACATGTAAACAAAATATGGTTCTGTTTATCACTCTTAACATTTATTCTCATTTCACCAATCTAGTATGAATACTCTAATATTACTCCATATAAAATAAGACTGAAATGATAAGCAAAATTTATCAATAATATTACTTCACCTGAAAATACCTCATCTTCTCTCTGGAAATCCTACTTATAATGTTCAATTTATTGTAACTATAGTAAATATAGAAATTATCTAGTACTTCATTTAGTAACTATTGTATCATATATGTCAGTAGACGCTAGTATGTTTTTGCTTTTGTTTTGTTTTTGTTTTTGTTTGTTTGGTTTTTTTTTTGTATTTGTTTTTCTGTGTAGACCTGGCTGCCCTGGAACTCACTCTGTAGACCAGACTGGCCTCGAACTTAGAAATCCACCTGCCCATGCCTACAAAGTGCTGAGATTAAAGGCATGAGCCACCACTGCCCAGCTTAGTATGTTTTTTTAAAAGTCAGTATGAAGTTCATTATTTGTGTCATAGAGTTAGAATCAAGATGCTTGTGCATGGTCAACAAACTACCACACTCTACTTAGCCAAAGACACTGCTATTTTCTTGTCATAGGATGAAACTAATTGTTTATGAAACCAGTAATCCTTGTCCATTTCTCAACTAAAATTCCTCAAGATCCAGTTAATCCTGCCTCACTTTTTGGAACTCTGTCCCAACACTGTCTCTCCAGGATCTTTGCTGATTGGGACACTTAAGCAGCATTAGCCATGCACATTCAAAACTTTCTACTTGGACATTACTGATGTTTCATGATAAAATAGCAGGTTGGTCAATTATTTTCCTTCTATATATTTTTGGTAGAAGTGTCCACATCTTGATCCATTAAACATATTTTTAACCCTGTAGATATGCTATCCAAATCATAGTGGGGTCACAGTAGAATTTACTGAAAAATGAGTCGATGAATGATGAGTTTGCACACATTTTAAGAATCAATAGGAAAGGTAGAAGAAAATAGTCTGTGTGTACTAGTGCATATAAGATATATTATTTCCTTTACTTAAAGTTAGCATACTGAGCTAGGTATGTTTAGCATGTAGGTTTTATTGACTTCCATTTGCACCTAGAATGGTGAGTTACAATGCACAAGAAGAAGCCATGATAATTATTTAAGTATTTCTTCTCATAAATGACCGAGGCTTAATTTTCATGACACTTAATGGGAAAAATGTTTTTTTGAATGTCATCTTCAATTCCTTGTAGAGAGGACAACAAGAATAACAATGTTAATACTTATAAAATATTTCCTTTTCCTGCTTTTAAGTTCTGGGTTTTAAATAGTTTAAGGTTAGGAAATATTTTTGCCCATTATTTTATTGAATGATTAAACATAATTTAGTTTGTTCTAAGAAATTAAAATATTATTTGACAACAATTATCATTTTACTTTAAGTTATAGCTGCACAGATAGCTTATAAACATCCATATGCTCTCTTTATAGTATGCTTTTATTAGGGTATTAATTAATTGTGGCACTAATTTTAGAAACAAAGAATAAGAGAAAAAAGTATCTCATTACAAATATAATAGTAACTTTTTTGATTATTTTGTTTTTTACTTTATTAAATATTTTCTTTATATACATGTCATAAGATATCTCCTTTCCCAGTTTCCCCTCCAAAAAAACCAAAAAAAAAAAATTCTCAAACCAAAAAAAA
>JADRCD010074295.1:414-12452 GCA_019843815.1 Montemys delectorum | reverse complement strand
AATTGAGTTTTAGTTGGTTTCTATATTGTTTTGAAATTTATAGACAGTGCACCTATTTCTTGGCATGTCCTCCCTCACCCTTGTATGCCACTAGGTGGCAGTCAGACAGAGGTTGGAGAACAGAAAAGTTTTTAACCTATTTTTCAAGAACCTTTTGCTCTCCAATTCTAACAAAATCAACTGTCTGGAGTACCTCTTTTGAAATGACCTCCTAGGATATGGCCTCTTACAGTTCTGAGGAAAGTAGCCACTTATGGGCCTGAGGTCATGCCGGGCCAAAAGAAGAATCAAGGCTATCAGCTGGTTGTCAAGCAACTGAAAGCCCCCTTGTACAAGGACTGGCTGATTGTTTCCTCAAATGTCTCTTTGCTGTGGCTAGTGATGACCCAGTCTGAGTATGATTGGTCTTCTGAATCTGAAACAAAGGCATAATCACATGAGGTGGGGTTGGAAAGCACCAGATATTAACCCCAAGCCACAGTCAGGGGGTGCCTAAAGCAGGATTTTATGGGCTTTAGGAGGCTCTGATACAATGCAGTGTGGAAGGAGAAGGGAGTTCAGTGAAAAGGGAGAAAGTCGCCGTGCATTAGAAGTAAGAACTATGGCCTATGGGTGTCCTAAAGTTTCAGAAACTAAGTAAAAGCTCTGAGGCTATTGAGACACTTTGGCAACTGTGGAAAAGGAACCTCTCCAGGAAAATGCAGACAATCTGGGCTGATTGGATGGCTTTGGATAGAAAATGGGACTCTGGGTTGATGAGGTGAAGAGGGTTTGTAAGCAAGTATAAGGGTGGAGGATTCTCTGAAAGAATAAGAGAAAGGCAGCAACTTAAAAAGAGACCATAAAAAGGAAATCCTTGCCATCCCTAAACTACAGTCTGTTAAACGTTTAGGTAGACTTGGCTTTTTCTTTACCTCTCAGCATATTGGGCATGCTTTTGTCGTGGTCATATATTTGGTAGTTCCCCTCCCCTGATTTTTAGCCCCCATCCCTGTATTTTAGTACATTGGTGATTCCTGTTGGGATTTTTTTTGACACTCCTGGAAGCTGAGAACATTTGGGGTTTGGCTTGACTAGAGATATTCCACGTGTATATTTAGGTGGGATATATTTGATGCAGAATCAACTGAACAATAATCTATGCTTTGAAGTTCAAATATTATAAATGCAAAAGAATCCGTGTCTCCATGCTCACATGGCACTACATAGCAAAACTTTCCAGTCCACATTAGATGTGGGAACACTTCTGATCACACTGTTTGGGGGATGGAATTGTTTAATGCCTTTCCCTGAATAAAATTAGTTCATTCAATCTAGTATGTTAATGAATCCTAATAAGTTGATGACTTGCTAGATGAGAAGTTCATATCCTGTAATTTTTTCTTTTATTCTGTGTTTTCTAGCCTCATAACCTGTTATATAAATGAAAACTTTCTCTGATTATCTCCTGACAGTAATTATACTTCTAGTCTCTGTTTTAAAGGTTTTATGCTTTACTAATCATAGCAGCAGCACCCATGTACGCTTGAGAAATTCTACTAAAGAAATTATGTGGAATATGTTTATTCAAAGCCAAAACAACACTTTATTCAGAGTCTGATTTTTAGGTTGTTTACTGAAACTCTAATTCCACCCTTTCCCCTAAGAGAGTTGTGGCTCTGCAAAAAACCATTGTTAAGAAATGATTGAAACAAGGAGTTTCATCTCTTTGAGAGTTTTGTGCTAAAGATATTTCTATGAGAGCAGGGTCCTCTAGAGGCCCTGCTACATCCCTCACAGATGAATTTTTTTATAGGAGGTCTGGGTAGAGCTAGTTAGAGCTAACAAAAGAAAAACAGAGAAATACTCATGTTTGGGGGATCTTCCCAAAATGCTTATATCTACCACAAAGACAAACTCTAAAATAGTACAAGATACTTACAGGACATTCAATGTTTGAATTTTGTTAGCAGCCATTACCAAACAATAGGCTATTCATCAGAGTTTGTCTCCTGTCACAAATACAAAGGAGTTGATCTCATAAGCAGAGTTGGTAGAGAAAGGCCATGCAACTCCACAAGTATACTAAAATCTACTTAATTGTACACTTCCATTGGGGTGAATTTTATGCAACATGAGCTATAACATAATAAAATTGGTAAGAAAAAAAGTTTGAATGAATAACATCAGTCGCATCAATTTCAATACAGTTGTTGTATTAGGTTCGCAGTGTGTGAACCCCTTGAGCATCCAATATCCAGGGCCTGTGAATTCAGGCTTTCCCCAGCTCCACAGAAGGCGGTTTCCTAATGATGTCATCTCTTTATTGTAAAGTCTGGAACAGTGATGATCACAGTAGGCAAGTGCAATAGAGTGATTAAAACAGCAGCTCTAAAATCAGGCAGCCCTGAGTCCCCATCCTTGCTGTGTGAAATTGGGTAAGCCATTTCATCTTACTGTGTGAGCTTCATTATACTGTATTCATTGTTCCTGCCTCCTGACATTGCTTTGAAGAATAATGAATTGATGGGCCCAAACGTTTAGCATAATACCGAGGGGATTCAAATTCCCTAAAGCTGTTTGATAGTATGAAACTGTTGTTTAGTAAATAATGATAGCTGGCAGAGGAATTTGCAGTGGTGAGGTCTCACTACTCTGCTAGACTCTCCCTGCTGGATTATATTAAGAAAGGAGCTTAAATAAAATTCTGCCTCATACAGGCAGAATTTTTTTATTCATTAGTAAAGTAGGCCGCCATAAAACCTATTCCATGGCTGATAAAGCCTTAGATCTCTACCTTTGAAAGTACTCTCACTACAGCTTATGAAAGATATAACTAGTACATAGCCTCTAGTTGTGCAGTTGGGAATCTTGGCTGAAAATGAGACCTACTCAGGATACACCAACTCCAAGATAAAGAAAGACTTCAGTGGGTTCTTATACTTTGTTAGCACAAAGATATTAGTAGTAGTTCATTTGTTTTCACTAATCCATGTATATTGACTACTTATAACTTTAAAACTAAGATCCATTGCTAACATTAATCATGAAATGTTACACTAGTTTCACATTTCACCACCAACAACAACAAAAAAAAATTGGCCTGGGAGGGAGACATAACAAAGCAGCTAAAAGCACTGGGTGTTCTTCCAGAGGACCCAAGTTTGATTCCAAGAACCCACAGAGAGGCTCACAATCATCTATAACTCCAGTCTCAGGGGATAGGATGTCCTCTTCTGAATTCAGAGGGCACCGTATGCGTGTGGCTCACAGACATACATGCTGACAAAACACTCATATACATTAAAATAAATGAATAAACTAACTTTGTGTGTATATATGTTATGTGTTACATGTTTATTATACATTATATATTACATGTCCAGCAATTTCCTAGTTATCAAGTTCACAGTTTTTGAGTAAGATACAGAGAATAGAACTCTTTGTACTAGCCACATCTGTAGTATAATAATTTCTAATACATTTCCCCTAACGACTATGAACTAGACATTGGTTTGGCTTAGTACATGTAAAACTATTCAAGTCTAAATTGTGAAATTATGGGTATGGAGTTGTTTGGGGTATTTATTCCTTTACTTTCTCAATCATAGCTCATCCTTGACTGCTGACATTGGTGATTTGAGTCGTCCTTCTTCAGTACTGGTCCAATAATCCAGAGGTTTGTCAGCTATATTGATCTTTTCTAAGAACCTGCTTTTTGCTTCATTGATTTTTCCTTCTTCTGGTTTTACTTCCATTAATTTTAGTCCTTATGATTTTATATTTCCCCCTTACTTTGGATTTAATTAGATTTTTTCCAGGTTTACCAAAGTGGAACTTTAGGAAAAATGATTTGTGATGGATTTATTTTAATATATGTGTTAAATATTATGAATTTCCCTTCAGAAGAGACAGGAAACCTTGGAGAGGAGGGGAAAGGAGGGGAGGAGAGCAATGCACAGTACACATATGCATTGAAATGTCACAGTGTGTGGGGCAGTTCTCACAGCCAGAGTCCAGTAGAGCAGAATCACTTAGAACCCCGGAGACCTACTGAGCATTTGCTCAAAGGGACGGAAGGTGTTCAGTGAATCGCTCCTGAGACCATGGCTCAGATTTCAGCCCAGACCCCTCACAGCTGCCCCTGCAGGAGATGTGTGCTCTATCAGGCAGACACTGCCTCCAACTCCCAGCATTCTAGCTGGACCTTACACACAGTCATCTGACCACAAGCCAGGCATGCCACGCCCCATACAATAAAAGGGGTGGTTTGCCCCCTCCTCACTCTCTTATTCCCCCCTCTCTCTCTCTTGCTTCCTCACTCTCTTATTCCCCCCCTCTCTCTCTTGCTTCCTCACTAATCTATTATCAAACAATACATCACTAAAGTGAAAAAAATCATGAGTCATTTTTCAAATATTAATGTGGTATGAAACACTAACATATTACTTAGCAAACATTAAAATCATCCAGAGTAGGGGGAAACTTTCCTTTTCAGTATTTCTTTAATTGCATTTCCCAGGTATGCCATGTTCCATTTTTCAATTTTTTATTGATTCTTTGTGAATTTCACAACATGTACCCCAGATTCCCCTCATCTTCCCATCCCTTCATATCTCCTTTGCCCTTGCAACCTCCTCCCACCAACAAAATTAAAAAAATTAAAAATAAATTCTTATTGTGGAAGCTATAGTGTGCTACAATATGCCACATAGCATATACTCTTTTATGAATACATCTCTACTTGCAAATGTTCATTACAACGAGTCATTGGTCTTGTTCGAGGCCCCTGGTTACTGATACACTATCAATACTGAACCCTCAAGGAGACTCCTCTCAGATAGCCTATTGTTGCCCTGTGCCATGGTGATCCTGCAGCTTTGAATCTACAGGGTTACCCTTCCATATACTCCATACATAGGGTAGATTTGGAGGTGAGCCAACTCATAGCCCTAGATCTGTGCCTTGGTAATAGCTGAGTTGATCATCCTCTCAGCTCTCCCTCACCCAGGAACGCTAGCTCTCTAGCACTGCCTTGGCTAGCTCACAGAATGCCACAGCAAGCAAGAACTGGGGCCAGCTCTCCTGCCTGCCACATGTGACTAGGGATTGGTAGGGGGTTTGCGGGGTGCACATCTCTTACCCACACCACTGAACTGCAGACAGGAGCGGACCAGCTCTCCCAGGTGCATACCCTCAAGGCCAGCTCACTCAGCTCCTTACCACCAGGGTCAACTCTACTATGTTGCACGGGTGAGGTGCAGGACCTGCTTTCTCAAGTGCTGCAGCCACTGAGGGGTGGGGCCAGCTCTATACAGCCCTTGGATATGGACATTGTCCCAGGCAGCAGCCCAGCCCAGAGACATCCATTTGTACATCTCGTAGTGGTTTGTGCTGTGGGCGGGCCACTTGCTGGGTGGGCCACGTGCTGGGTGGAGCCTCTGGATATCTTCCTCCCACTCCCTTGTGGGGGCTGTGCTCTATTTTTAACCTTCAATCAATGCAAAATATTTTTCAACTTCCCTGGATACTTAACTCTCTGATCTATGAATTATGTAGAGGTATGTACTTTTATTAGTGAATCATATGTTAATTATTATCATTAATTGTGGTCATGTGATATTATTTATCGTATGATATATTAACCATAATATCATAATTAATGATCTCTTTGTTAGTAATATTTTAAATTCTGTTAAACTCATTGCATGACTGCTGTTTCTGTATGTATGTATGTATGTATGTATATATGCATAAATGCATGAATGCATGTATTCATGAATGTATGCTTTGAGACACTATGTAGCTCAGGATGGTCTGGAACTTAAGATCTTCCCACCTCAGACTCTTGAGTGATAGGACTACAGGAATGCATCACTATAATGAGCTAACCATGCCTATTATTTTAAATTCAGTAAATGTGGTTTTGTGGCTCTGAATATGTGCTCTATTGATATGTTATACACAGGCTTGAAAGAATATGTGCTCTCTTTTTTTGTTTGATAGAAGTGTTTTAGAAAATGGCAATTAAGTCAACTTGTTCATCTTGTTCTGATCCTCTATATTTATTATAGATTTCTTATGTTCTTGTCCCACCAGCCATCAACAGAGGAATATTAAAGTTTCGCCAATAATTATAAACTTAGCTATTTGTTCTTACTTTTAACAATAATTTCACCTAAGTATTTAGATCTCTCATTTAATGTATGCATATTTAAAATTGTACTTTTGAAGAGAATTGATCCCTTTATAAATATGGAGCATCTCAGTATCTCTTATAATATTCTTTGTTATAGCAAGATTCTAGCTTATATCAATAGTTATTCTAGCTGTTTGTGTTAGCATTCTCATAGTATGTAACCTTCCATTATTTTACTTTCTAATCTTTTTGTCTTTATGTTTAAGGTGGATTTTTTTATAGAGGTAGTATGATGGTTTGAATGAGAATGGCTTCCGTAGGCTCATAGATTTGAATGCTTGGTCACCAGAGAGTGGCACTATGAGGAGGTGTGGCCTTGTTGGAGTAGGTGTGGTTGTGTTGGAGTAAATGTGTCACTGAGGGTGGGCTTTGAGGTTTCAAAGACTCAAACCAGGCCCAGTGTCACTCTCTCTTCCTGCTACCCACAAATCCAGATGTAGAACTCTCAACTACTTCTGTGGCACAATGTCTGCCCATGTATTGTCATGCCCCAGCTGTGGCAATAATGGACTGAACCTCTGAACCTGTAAGCCAGCCCCAATTAAATGTTTTCCTTTTAAGAGTTGCCTTGGTTATGCTGTCTCTTCACAGCTATAGACAATTGACTAAGAGAGGTAGCTTATAGTTTATATAGGTAACTTGCGTTTTTATGTATTCTGACAATCATTTCTGACAATTTTTATTAGTTCTTTTTTATCATATCCCCATTCCATGCCTCATTCCAGATCGATTTCCCCTTTCCTACCCTTCTTTATAAAGAATTGAACCCATCAACTACCAAAAATAGCTGGGAGAGGAAGAGGTGGTCTTCCCCAGGGAAGAAACAGAACATCAATTGGTAGTCCAGTGCCAAGTGGTCAGCCCTGAAAACATATATGAAAATAACATTATACAGACTGAGCAGGCTGTACTTAGGAATATATGTATATACATATATAAATATGTATACAATAACAATGAAAATGGAGTCCATGAATTTGAAAGCAAGCAAGGAAGAGTACATAGATGTGTTTGGAGGGAGGAAAGGGAAGAGAATAATAGTGCTATAATCTCTAAAGTAAATGAAAAATAAAAAAGAAACAGATTTTAATTTAAAAACTGAAAACTACCTAGTGTATTATAATTACCTTAACATATAAGAAATAAATTGATGAAATGATTATATATCCATGTGGGATTATGAGGTTATTTTTAGGTGGTATTATTTAGAGTTATGAAGGACACGTCCACTAATTCATTGAATAAATGTTTGGTGGAGCGTATATGTGTCAAGCATTGTGGTAGGTACTTGTGATGAGAAATAGTGCTAAGTTAAACCATAGAGCAGAATTGTTGAGAGAATGAACGCTGAAACTAGATCCTCTGAATTTGAATTATGGCTCAGTGGGCTTGGCTCAATTTTTCTACCTTCTGAGTCTCAACTTCCTCAATATGTAGAACAGTCATAATGTTATGTGGAGTGACTATTTTAAAAAGTTGAGTTAATATTGTAAAGTAAGAATTTGCTTGACAGATAGTAAAAACATGTATTTGTTAAACAATAAATACTTGCACCATCTATTCCTTCAATGAACTCAGAATAGGGGGAAGTTACTTTAATAATAATAATAATAATAATAATAATAACAACAACAAACTTATGCAAGCAAATGTAAAATGCAACAGTGGTTCCTGCTACAAAAGAGATTGATATGGTGCTTGGAATATTTATTGTATAGGAATTTGACCAGGCAAGGCATCCCTAAGGATGTGATATTCAAGCTAACGATAGTTAGAAATGTATTTGGAAAAACCCATGCTTTGACAAGGACTGTAATGAATGACATTTTGCTTCCTGCCTTGCTAACTAAGCACTCCATTTAATGAGGGCATGGCCCAAGTCTCAAAGGTCTGTAATCCTCATTATGCCTGGTAAGTATGGGTATAACCCCATATAAGTTTCAAGAACATGTCTGGTGATATTTGTAATGAGCAAGAACAACTCTTCTGGAGGCTCATTCTCCTCTTTCCCAGACTGCCTCAAAACTGGAGAACTCTTCACAAACTGTATAAAGGGTATTTGAGGGTGTTAAAATATTCTGTCTGGAAGGCAAGGCCACTGAAGGGAAGGAACAGTTTGGATGATGAATGTAACTCTCTTTGTTAAGATTTTTGGCTGCTGTATCATGTCAAAAGCATTTGCTCCACAGACTCAGCCCTGGGAATTGAGAGAACGGCTGAGAAGAGGACAACATGGGCTGAGGGTCCTTGTGCTTCCTCATGTTCAATTCTGAAATCCACGATCCTCTGGAGGGGCATTCCTTACAAACCAAGGTCTCTATTTCATCACTTGCAGCTAACGGCTCATAATCATCAGCCACCTGCAATGATTTTATTTCCAGGGTTCTTTCTCTTGTCAACTACAGATCAGGAAACAAATGTATGAAAGCGGATATCTTTTTTCCTCTTTCAAAGTAGCAGCAGCTGACATCATTTGCAGAGTGAAACCGCTGAAAGCCTTGAACAATCCATTTCCAGGCATTTTCTGATGAATCTTTCCATCCCATGTAGAGATGTGTACCAGTCCATCCTTGGGTCTCATCTATGTTTGCTTGGTATCTTAGTATTTTAAATCATGTCTACTGATTTGTATGAAACCAAGTAAAAATGAACAGTGCATCTGTTAGAATAAGATTCAGTGTTTGCAATCACTGTCACATACCCAAGAATTTAATGAGCAATATTACGATATATATCTCACTGGAGAGAGAGACTCGATTGAAGTAAGCTTTTCATTTCTTGTCTAATCTCTTCTTCTCTTTTGTATTTTTCAACTTCACCTCCTTGGTAAGGGGATGCATTCTTAGGCAGACTCTCACTCTTTCTGAAAATTCACATTTAACTGCTACTTCCCAGGCTACAATATTATCTTCAGTTGTGTTAAACATTGAAAAAGTTTTTTTTTCTCCAGTCTTTCAAACCAGTTTTAAATATTGAATCCCAGGGAACAGCTTGAGTCATATGACCACTTCAAGCTAATAATCTCACCCAAGGAATGAAATGACCGCCTCGGTTATTTTCATATATGTGCTCCACATATATGGATCTATGGATTGCAGAATTATATATGTTCCCCACATGAGTCACGATTCTTGAGAAGAGATTAAAATAGAAATGTGTGATGGAAAGACAAACAATAAACGTCCACTCTGTAAAATTCTGTCTAATCTGTACTAACCTGTCAGGAGCAAAGGCATTTTAAAGTGACAGTTGTTCCAACTTCTACATCTCTGACTACTGAGCTGTTGATAGAACAGATCCAAGGAATTGGAATTTCCACAAGAGTCTCATGTTGAAGAAGGAAAAGAATGAGGCTCTTCTGACAGCCAGAATGATCTCTTGTCTTGCTGGAAAAAAAGATTTCACACACTACAGACAGCTTATCAGGCAGTACACAAGACAGGGATATGTCAGTGATAGGTCAATGTTAGGTAGGACCACACCGTGACCAGGACTACTTAGTTATGCATACCTCTTGGTATCCTCTTACATGTTAACTTCTTGCCAGGACCCTAAAAAGGACTTGGGGGTTAACTAGACTGCATACACCATTCACATATTGTAGCTCAGGAAACCGAAGTCCAGGTTCGATAAGTCTACACAATTAGAGACATTTAACTACAAATTTGTAGAAATCTACATTTCCTAACATCTCATGTATGTGTGTGTGTGTGTATATATATATATATATGTATATACATAATTTTGTTCAACTTATATTTTTAGTCCATAACCTATTCCCATTATTCTCCTTCTTCCCAATGATACAGTTTTCCTAATCTATTTACGATGTATTTTAATGTGTTTTTAATTGCATTTTGCTGTTTTGTGTGCATGTATTTCTTAATCTACATGAAAAAAAATTATGTCTCATTCTGTTTCTTATTTTATTGACTAAGATTTATATTTTTACTTTAATCTATAATGCCATGCTTCTATTTAATTTGTTGTGCCTAGATATTGAATTCATCAACCACATTTTACCTATCCAACATTTCAGTGAAGGATTTCTGTTGGGATTCTGTATTTTCTACCACCATAAATAGCATGCTCATAAATCTTTTCATATATGCTTTACTTTGGTTTTGTGGGGATAGATGATAGATAGATACATACATACAGATAGACAGAAAGGCAGACTCAAGAATTCTTGAGTCATATTAAGTGTGATGAAAATTAGTTATGTTACTCTAAACTCAACAAGGCCTTTTTGGCCATTTCTTCTTTAACTCCCTCCTAACATTTCAAGCCCCACTTTTCTGCTTTAATTTTTCTCCTTAGTTCCTATAACTTATAAAATTTATATTCAATTTATTATAGTTATTGTCATTTATTTATCCTGCCTTCTTAAGTTCAATGTAAGCTGTATCAGCAGGAAGTTCTATCTGCTTTATTCACTCCTTATATCCCAAACAACCAAAATAGAACTTAGTAGATAGCATGCTCAATAAATATACATTGTGTGAATGGAGAAATAACAAGTTTTCTTTTGGAATTAATGAAGCAGCCACTCCATACAAAACAGAAATGTATTAACATCCTATATCCTCACCAACACTTGACACGATCAGCTTATTATGATTTGCCTGTGTGTGAGCTGTATAAGCATGTATTTCTCTAGTAATTGAGTTTATGAGTATCTTTATAAATTCTGTTTTTTTCCAAATTGTGCTCTAGAAGCAAGATCTTCATTACCAAAAGTACAACAAATTACTAGTGAGATGTTCAAGATAATATCCTGAGCTGCACAACCACAACTCTAGCTAAAATTGGTTACCATCAGAGTTGTCTGGTGTCTAAAACGAAAGCAAATTCTGTTATCAAAGAAAACATAAGTTTTGAACAGGGGTTTTTAACCAGTGAGTACAACCCCTTTGGGGTTGCATATCAGAGACTGTGACAAATTTTATGCTGAATGGAGCCATAGTGTGCTAGAGTATACATTGGAAGGGAAGAAACCATGAGACAGGGAGAAGTTTCCTCAGTAGCCTATCACTTGATCAAGTACCAGTTTGTCATAAAGAGTGGAGGGGGATGGGGGCTTAATATCAGCATTCATCTTCCAAAAAGCAGGAAATTCACTGTGGCTTAAAATGAGGGTAGAAATGTGTGACAGTCATTAGGACTTTTGACCAAATACTCTTTTCTGCCATCTTTTAATTCTAACCTCTGTTGAAATACCCTTTATCCAAAGCAACAGCAAATGAACAGTGAACAGAAATAATGCCTATCAAATCCAGTTTGAGCACACAATTCCCAGAGCACGACAGACAACTTGGTATTCTTTGATTCTTTCTGACATGGCCGGATGCAATATATCAAATAGTGAAGTCCCCATCAGAAGCTTTTTTTCTTGTTGTTTGGTTGGTTTCGGTTTTGTTTCTGTTTCTGTTTTCAGAATAAAGATGTGACAGTAGAATTTCCTAGCTTGGAAGAGACAAGGTCATGAGAGAAAAACAACTTATTTTACAGTACTCTGGTTTGTGATGTATTCATTTTTTTTTTTGCTGCAGTATAACTTAGCCAATCCTAAGTGATGCAGAAAATGTAGGGAGCCGAGGAATAACTGAAGAACGGGTTTGGAAAAGCAAGTCAGAGCTTGGTTATCACTACTTTCCTAGATCATGTTTAGAAGCTTTATCAAGTAGTATTAGTTGTTTGTTGTTGATGATGCTAGCTGCTTTTATTTCTTTAACCTCTGCTCTGCAGGACTGCCCAGCTACACTGCTGCTCTTTAATCACACACACACACACACACACACACACACACACACAGAGAGAGAGAGAGAGAGAGAGAGAGAGAGAGAGAGAGAGAGAGAGA
>JADRCD010074273.1:0-15194 GCA_019843815.1 Montemys delectorum | reverse complement strand
CTGATTCCTGGGGGCTAAAGCCCGCTCAGGATGCAGGCCTTCTTCTCCAACAAAGAATTTTCAAGAGAGAAAATACAAATGGCAGAGAAGCACTTAGCATCCTTAGTCATCAGGGAAATGCAAATCAAAACTACTTTAAGATTTCATCTTATACCAGTCAGAATGAACAAGATCAAAAACTTCTGCTTATATTGGCAAAGATATGGAGTAAGGAGAACAATTATCCATTGCCGGTGGGAAGGCTGAATTGTACAGCCACTATGGAAATCTGTGTTTTCTCAAAAAAGATGGGAAGTGATCTACCTCAAGATCAGATATAACACTCTTGGGTCTACAACCAAAGGGTGCTTCACCCTGCAAAGAAATACCGGCTCAACTCATTGCAGAAATTAGAAACAACCTAGATATCTGTCAATGGATAAATAAACTGAAGTACATTTACACAATGAAGTATTATTTAGTTATTTAAAAATGATGAAATTTGCAGGTAAATTGGTGGGGATAAAAAATATCCTGGGTGAAGTAATCTAGACCCAGAAAGACAAATATGAATGTTAGTTGTGACCCTCCTCCATCCAGGGACAGTCATGATAGGTCCCCTTTTGTGAGTGCTCCATAGCCTCTGTAATTGTATCAGGTCTTGGGACCTCCCCTTGAGCTGGATCTCACTTGGGCCTGTCGCTGGACCTTCTTTTCTTCTGGTTCCTCTTCATTTCCATCCTTGTAATTCTTTCAGACAGGAACAATTATAGGTCAGAGATGTGACTGTGGGACAGCAACACCATCCCTCACTTGATATCTTCTTCCTGTTGGAGGTGGGCTCTATAAGTTCTCTCTCCCTATTGTCAGGCATTTCATCTAAAGTCCCTCCCTTTGATTCCTGAGAGTCTCTTACCTTCCAGATTTCTGGTGCATTCTGGAGGGTCTCCCCCACCTCCTATTTCCTGAGGTTGCCTGTTTCCATTCTTTCTGCTGGCCCTCAAGGCTTCAGTTCTTTTCCCTAACCCAATACCAGATCAAGTTCCCCTCTCCCCCCAGTACTCCCTCAATACCCCCTCCTTTCCATTTTCCCTCCCAGGTCTGTACTCCCTCCCCACTTGTGATTGCTTTCTTCCCTCTCCCAAGTGGGACTGAGGTGTCTTCACTTGGGCACTTCAGTTTGTTGACCTTTTTGAGTTCTGTGGATTGTATCTTGGGTATTCTGTACTTTTATTCCTCTAAAATCCACTTATTAGTGAGTGCATACCATGTACATCATTTTGGATCTGAGTTACCTCACTCAGGATAACATTTTCTAGTTCCACCCATTTGCCTGCAAAACTAGGGTGTCCTTGTTCTTAATAGCTGAGTAGTATTCCATTGTGTAAATGAAGCACAGTTTCTGTATCCATTCTTCTGTCCTGGGACATCTAGATTGTTTCCAGCTTCTGACTATCACAAATAAAGCCACTATGAACATAGTGGAGCCTGTGCCCCTGTGGTGGTGGGGTATCTTTTGGATATATTCCCAAGAGTGGTATAGCTGAGTCTTCAGGTAGATCTATTTCCAATTTTCTGAGGAACCTCCAGATTGATTTACAGAGTGGTTGTACCAGTTTGCAATCCTACCAGCAATGGAGGAATGTTCCTTTTTCTCCACATCCTCTCCAACATGTGTTGTCAACTGAAGTTTTGATCTTAGCCATTCTGATTGGTATAAGGTGGAATCTCAGGGTCGTTTTGATTTATATTTCTCTAATCACTAAGGATTTTGAACATTTCTTTAGGTGCTTCTCACCCATTTGAGATTCTTCAGATGTGAATTCTCAGTTTAATTCTATACCCCATTTTTGATTGGGTTGTTTGGTTTTTTGATGATTAACTTCTTGAGTTCTTCAAACCCAGTCATATTCCCTCCCTTCCTGAACAGTGAGGAATGAGTTAGTCGCCCTGAATGCTTCATTAATAACAAGAAATAAACAGATTTCCAGAATCTTCTCAAACTTACTGTAGCTTTTGCCCAAGTTAAAAATTCTGTATTTTTTTCTTGGCGTCTCCTGAAGTTGATATTCCCTCCTAACCTTAGACAGAGATTGAGAGCATGAAGAAAATTCCAAAAGGAAAGCCTAGGATTCTGGAATTTAACCACCAACATTTAAACATCAGTAAGATAAAAACTTTTTCTTTCATTTTGTGTGTAGGCATATATAAAGCTTTTATTTATCCCTTTAAGATTTCTTTTTTTTAAAAAAGATTTATTTTATGTATATGAGTACACTGTTGCTATCTTCAGCCACACCAGAAGAGGGCACAAAATCCCATTACAGATGGTTCTCAAGACACCCTGTGGTTTCTGAAAATTGAACTCAGTATCTCTGGAAGAGTAGTCAGTGCTCTTATCCACTGAGACATTTCTCCAGCCCTCCTTTAAGATTCATACCAGAATAGAATGTGCTTTAATCATCATATCCAACTCTACCCCTTCTTCTCTAACACCTTACAAAACTCCCATAGTTTCCTCCCAAGTTCATGATCCAGTGCTTATCCTTACATCCATTCACATACTTGCAGTACTAATTGGACTCACAGGGTTAAAAATTATGTGTTATTTTATTTATTTTCTATATCATTAAAATTATATCATGAAAGTTTTCATGTTATGATACTAAACGGCATACTAAAGAATACCATTTTTAGTAACTATCTAATATTCTGTTACACATTAATATCACTATTCACATTATCAACATTTTATCACTGAACATTAATTTTCCCTTTTTATCTAATAGTATAAATAATGGGAAGAATCTGTGTTTCCTAAAAACCCTCACAAAATTTCAATGGCAAACAAAAGCCAAATATAATTCAATGGAAAAAGATTGGGAGATTACAAAAGAAGATTGTTTTCACCTTGTCTAAATAACTGAGTTCTCTGTACGTCGTTGATTCAGCTACAGAATTACAATTGTCATTAAAGTGAACTCTTATGAATGTAAATAGCCATAAGTGTTGAGTGGATCCTGAGAAGAAACCTGCTGGCTGAACGACATGCTTGTGTGTGCAAACACTCCCACCTTGTGGCTTCTTATATTATTGCTCCTAAAAGAATCATTCCCCTCATGGGGGCGGGGGGTGGGGCGTGGGAAGAGTTTGAAGTCACTGACTAGCATAGCTTGCTTGACCTTTTATCTCTTCATTCTGTGAATGACCATAAAAGCTAACCCAGCAATCTGTAGAAAAGTATCTGCATATTTAAACACTGATACTGCAGGAACACAGCCATTGACCAATGACCAATGTGTAAATAACATCACCCCTAAGGTGATCCTATGCAACATGCATGACTGATTTGCCTTCGCTCTCTGAGGTGTGTTACCCTTGTGGTGGTCCTTCTTTAAACCAGGACCTAAAATTTTGCTCTTTTTCCTTGGATTCCTGTATTCAAAAGGCTTCTCCTTTAACATATATTCTTTTAAAACTCTCTTCCTTCTAACTTTCTGAATCTACCAATCCATCTGTGGACATGCCTGTTCTGTAGAATTGTTCAGTTACTGCACTGCATATTCTATTAGTCTATCTTCAGTATTGAATCAACTCTTGGCAAAACCTTCCCTCAGTTATTATAAACAATTCTGAAAAACATCTAGAGAAGGATCACACACATGCATGCTCACACATACCCATGCACAATCAAGCAAGCTCAAAAAAACATACACAGATATTTACACATACACAAATATATATATATACATGTATGCATTAAAATGTCAATATAGATATTTATTTATTTATACATGTATACATGTACATTTTTAATTTTAATATATGAATTATGTGTGATACTTGGCAGAAATAAAGACCTCCTTTCCCCTTGACTTAATAAGCTTGGAGCAACTGATGACTAACCACAGAGGAAGACAAATGAATTAAACAATGTGTACTTTGTGATGTGGCTTTGTGATGCATCTAAGATGAATTCCCAATAGTGAAGCCAGAATTAGACTTTTACTAAATAAAAATTTGTTCTGGGAAACTATAGGCCTCTTTCTAGAGACATGTCCCGGGAAGAGAGGCAAGACAAAGAGGCAAATTAGAGGGTTCATACTGTGAACAGGTGAACCCCAGAGAGAAGAGCCAGCTGAATGGGAAGAGGACACCCATAACAACTGATGGTAGCCCTATACTCCCTAAGGTGTCTATTCTTGCAGAAAGAATGACATGTGGATCAGATTGTTTGATGAAACTCCGACTTCTAAAACCTAAGAAAATATTCACAAAAATAGGACTGAAAAAATTAGTCATATTCTAAGATACAATTCAAATGTCCATAAATATAACAAAATGGGTTAAGATTTACTGTCTACAAACAGTGTAAAAATTGGGTAGTCATTCATCCTCACCACTGGACAACACAAGCTCATGTTTCCGAACCAAAGAGATTCAGATTAAATAATGAGAATAAAAACAACAGAATAATACTGATGTCAACCTTGTTATCAGAAAGTCTTTGCTTCAGTACTGTTAGGGACTCTGCTAGCCCAATGGTGACTAAACCTGGCTGTATTAGCCAATTGGTGGGAAGGCAGCTTATATGTAAAGAGAGAAAAGAATCAATAATTATAGAGATTAACTGCATCAACCATAATGTAATAAAATACAAGGTTAATATTCCATTTATAGCAGCAAATGAAAATACCAAATTCTGATTGTAGAAATTCACCTCAAGGGTTTTTCTGCAGTTCTGCTGAAGAGTTTGTTATGGGGATATTCATTGTAGAACTGTTATAGCACCCTCATAAATATGGTAATAGATTCTTCTACAGGGGATAACTCAGCAACTTGCAGAGAAAGAGATGTGGGGGGACTCAACATTTTCTCCAACCACCACTCTTCAGGCCATGAAGCAGCAAATCTTAGACACTGTTGTTAGCTTTACCTAGATATCACTCTAGTTCGTGGAATGAGAGGCAAGATATTGCACATATGCAAAATACAGGCAAGTCAGACAGAGGCATTCTTCTCTAATAAGAAAAGGTATCAGTCAAATTGCTTTGGATTGAGTCATTGAAAGTGAGCACCCATCTAGCACACTGAGAAATTCACCTGAGGACCAGTGTCTGTGGAACAGAGCCTCTGTGATAGATATGTGGTCTAGATTGTTTGACTATGCAGTGCTATTGTTCTGATTTTTGTTCAGAAACAGAATAGGAGTGTAGAGAGAATTCTCTGCAACTAAGAATGTCTTCTGTGTAAGCATGAAGACCTAAGTTCAAATCTCAAACACCCATGTAAAAACCCTAGTATGGCACTATGCGTGTTTGTAATTCTAGAGTTCTTGAAGATGAAGACAAGAGGAATGTTGGGGTTTTCTGATGTTTTGCCTAGCACCAGGTTCACTGAGAGACTCTGTCTCAAATAGATAAGAGAGAGAATAGTAGTGGAATAAATGCCTAGTCTCTGCTTTCACAGAATGTATAGCCACACACATTTGTGAACATGTATTACACACATACACCAATCTCTCTCTCTCTCTCTCTCTCTCTCTCTCTCTCTCTCTCTCTCTCTCTCTGTCTCTCTCACACACACAAATTAAAAAGAAAAAAGAAAGAATGATTAAATTGTTTGTAATATGTCAAGAAATTAAATGCTGAAGTTGCCAGGGCCTATCAGCTAGCCAAGGAGAGATGGAAGCTACATCCAGCCCTAGAACAGTGATCTGAGAATTGGAGTTTCACTATCTGAGAATTGGGAGTTAATGACTTCTGCTTCCTATTTAAACCTGGCACCAAAACAGAATTATAAACACAAACATCTCAAGACATCAGATGGACAATGCAAAGAATTGGCTCAAGCTTTGTGTAAAACAGAGAAGGTCACAATAAACCAGTAAATATGTGGTGTCAACTGAACCTCTCCAGAGGGTTGCCTTTAGCCCACGGGCAGATGGCTTCTGACCCTTGAAAGAGACAGGGAGTTGGTTCTCTTGCAGAGAATATAAAAAACGTTGGCCGTAAGCATTCCCTAATTAGAGCCATCAGGTTTGTCACAGTGCAGGGCCATATTAGCAGTGATGCTACAGTGCAGTGAAGGGCAGGGGTGAGTGTGACCTCATCCAACTCTCCCTGAATCCTTGAGCTCTTGCTTACAGAGCAGATGGAGAAGCTGAGAAATTAGCTACAAATAAGATTGTGCTTATGGCAGCATAATATTTTCAAATATTTTTCCTTAGCCTTCCTTTCTTGTTCCCTTCCTTTTCTTTTAACCTCTTCCTCCTCTTCTTCCTCTTTTTAACTCCTCTTTCTCTCTATTTATGGATTGGATGTTTATATATAATATAGTTGATATGTTCACATTCTAACTTCTAAAGTGGTGGTATTAGGAGGTTCACTCTGCAGAAGGCAGTTGGGTGATAAGAACAAAGACTTATAAATACAATCAATGCCTTCTGAAAAGGAACATCAGCATTCTCATGATATTTTTCTGCACTGCAACAACAGAATGAGGAGAAGACAGTCTACAGTCAAAAAGATTGCATCATCAGAGTCTGAGCATCCTGACGCCCTGATCTCAGACTCTCTGCCTCCAAATGTATAAAAAAAGTGTGTGTGTGTGTGTGTGTGTGTGTATACATTACATATGTATATATGTATATATATATATATATATATATATATATATATATATATATATATATTACTTTGTCATAGGAGCATGAAGACACTGAGCCAATGTATTTTTTGTTATTAATTTTATCAGTTCATGAGTTCTTTCAGGGTATACTTTGTGGAATGTCTGTTTTCCAGCTGTAGATGCAGCAGAATGGATACTTTGTGTCCTCAATTTCACTTATAATTGTTGAGCCTAAGAAATCTTTCATTCTCCATCTAACTGTCCCTGTCCCTCTCTCTCTCCTTCTCCCTCTCCCTCTCTCTCTCCCTCTCATTCTCCTTCTCACTCTCCCCTTCCTCTTCCCCTTCCTGTTCTTCTCCATTTCCCTGCCCCCTACTCCTCCTGTACTTGCTAGAGGTATATTAATTGGCTTCAGAACACAGAAAGGACAGATAAACCTTTGTTCATATATCCAGGGATTGTTTCTTTCTGTTCTACCTTCATATCCTCATCTTATCTTTTTTTTTTTTTTTTTTTTTTTTTTTTTTTTTTACTTTTACGTCCAGACATACAAGTACAACATTGCCAGCTGGTAAGAGAGCTAAACAGACAGTTGGTGGCACTGCTTCTCAGCAGAACTCCCTGATGCATTAGGAAAGGAGTACTTCTTTCTTTATTTTCAAAAGGTTGACAAGCCCTAAGGACATGAGAACTGTTGTAGAAGTTGATTTCTGAACCTCTAAAATAGAGGCTAGTAGAGAGGGTCTTCGAAAGTGCAAGTTTAATTAATATTCCCAAAAAGCTCGAGTGAGAGTTTCCTTATATTATAGGAGTGTCATTTAGAAAAGAAGACATAGAGTGACAGGGCTTTGAATCTGAGAGTGAATTGGAATAAAAATTTCTTTAAAATGTATCTCAGCAGCTTGCCAACGCACAAGGAGGTATCTGTGCTTCTACCAGTTTCCTCTCCAATTTCCTAATTGTTGTCTGTCTCTTAGAACATTCAATGTTATGTATGTTAATTTTCAGAACGGTCTAGATTGTATTCTGTTTTCTGTTCAATAGGAATATCAAAATGAGTCAAAAATTCTAGAAAACCAATAAGTGGCAAAAAGATATATAGACAGAGCTAAGGAGAGATAAACTAGCAAGTAGATATGGTAGATATGGTAGATGGGAGAGTAATAACAAATAAGAGTATTTATTGACATTGTTTCTAACATTTAATAATTGACATTATTTTCGGACTTACTAATGAATGAGATGATTTACCATGAAAGATCAAACACAGGCAGCCTGGGCTCTGTGGTTGGTTCTTTATTCTTGTTGTTTCATGAATATATCTATGCATAATTCTATTAGGTATTAATCAATATTATATTTTTATATATTCCAGTGCACACTAGATATATCTGTGCAAGTACTTCTCTGTACATTCAGCAACTGGAATGCAAAATTTTTTTATGGTTTTCATGTAAAATATGTGCCATAAGATAACTCAGTCTATCCTTTGTAGGCAAGCCAACTCATCACACTTGGACAACCCAATTTTTTATCAAGATATAGACCATAAAGATGAAAAAAGAAAACAAAAATGATGCAAAGCATTACCTTCATTGAAGATGTTCTCACCCAGCCTCCCAATCACTCTTGTTATTTTAATTACTTCCAATTGTAAGTGACATTCATCTGTCTGGAGTTTCATATAATTGGTTTACAATTAAGTATTTTATTATGTGTAGAGGATGCTTTTAATTAGTATGTAATTCTCACTCTCCACCTATGTGGGTATTTATTTTTATTGCTGAATAATATTACAGCCTAGAAATATAGTACAATTCACTTAATTAGTTATGTTTCTGTTTTCTGATTACTATGAATAAAATCACTATAAGTACTTGATTTAAAGACATTTTGTAACATTACAGGTTCAATTTTCTTGGGTAAATACTTAATAGTAGATTCTTTAGGTCATACATGAAGTGTCCCATTTTATTTGTAAAATGTCTGTTTTTTATTAATTATTTTATTTATTTACATTCCAAATGTATCCTCCTTCCTGTTCCCTTTTCCATGAGTTCTTCACCCCATCCCTCTTGCCCTTTGCTTCTGAGAGCTCTCCACCCTCTTGCCCAGTCCCATTTCACCCACTAGCATCCCTCTTCCCTGGGGCATCATGATTCTACAGGATTAAGCAATCCTTTCCCACTGAGACCAGATAAGGCAGTCCTCTGCTACATATGTAGCAGGGAACACAAACTAGCCTATGTATGGTCTTTAGTTGGTGGCTTAGACATTGGAAGTTCTGAAGGGTCCTGATTAGTTGATACTATTGTTCTTCCTATGGCTTTCAATGGCTAAATCTTTCAGCTCCTTCAGTCTTTCTCCTAACTCTTCCATCATGGGCCTGACCTCAGTCCAATGGTTGACTGTAAGTTTCTGCATCTGTCTTAGCTGCTGGTAGAGTCTCTCAGAGGACAGTCATGCTAGGTTCCTGTCTGCAAGTATAATATGCCATCATAAATAGTGTCAGGAATTAGTTCCCACCCATAGGATGGATCTCAAATTGGTCTGGTCTGTGGATGGCCTTTTCCTCAGTTTCTGCTCCATTTTTGCCCTTTGTTTTCTTTAGACAGGAACAATTCTGGTCAAAAATCTTGAAGATGGGAAGGTGACCTCATACCTCAAACCGAGGCCACGTATATCTACAGGAGATGGTCTCTTTAGGTTCCATTGGCTAAGGTCATCTCCAGTGGGTCCTGGGAGTCTCTCATATCTCCATTGTCTGGTACTTTCTAAAGGTTCACCCACACCTCACCCTACACAGCTGCATATTTCTATTTATTATCCTGGCCCTCTGAGATTCTCTATGAAGTTAGACTCCAGAAAACCAAATAACCCAATTAAAAATGGGGTACGGGGAATTCTCTATTGAGGAATGTCAAATGGCCAAGAAGCACTTAAAGAAATATTCAACATCCATAGTCATCAGAGAAACAAAACTCGAGATTTCACCTTACACCAATGAGAATGGGTAAGATCAAACACTCAAGTGACAGCACATGCTAGCAAGGACATGGAGAAAGAAGAACACTCCTCCATTGGTGATGGGATTGCAAACTGGTATAACCACTCTGGAACTCAATCTGAAAGTTCCTCAGAAAATTAGAAATAGTTCTACCTGAAGACCCAGCTATACCACTCCTAGTCATATACCTAAAAGTTGCCACATCATACCAGAAGGACATGTGTTCATAGTGGCCTTATTTGTAACAGCCAGAAGCTGGAAAGAACCCAGATGTCACTCAACTGAAGAATGGATACAGGAAATATGGTTCATTTATACTACGGAAAACTACTGAGCTATTAAAAAACAAGGACATCATCAATTTTGTAGGCAACTGGATAGAACTAGAAAATATCATCCTGAGTGAGGTAAACCAGATCCAAAAGGACATACATGGTATGTACTCACTGATAACTAGATATTAGCCAAAGAGTTCAGAATACCCATAATACAACTCACAGACTATATGAAGCTTAAGGAGAAGGGATGCCCAAGTCAGGGTATTTCAATGCTGTTTAGAAGGGAGAACAATATATTCATGGGAGGCAGAAGGATGGAGTGTCCTCGGTAGGAGAAGGGAGAGGGAGGGAAAAGGGACAGAATTATGTATAGGGGGAGTCATCTGAGAAGGGAGTCCCAACTAAAGAATTGGCCAGATCAGATTGAACTATGGGCTTGTCACTGGGGAATTGTCTTGGATGTCAATTGATATAGGAAGTTCCAGCCTATATCAACGTTGTTCTGGACTGTATTAGAAAGCTAGCTAAGCATAATACTGCCGCTGAGCCAGATATCCACATTCCCATGGAGTTTCTGCTTCAGGTTTCTGCTTAACTTCCTCCAATGGTGGACAGTAACATAGAAGTATAGTTCCACCTACAGGTTACTTCCAATAATGGTGTTTTCCACAGCAAATAATGGAATAGTTCTTGAAGAAATTTAACTCATTAGCTCACAGCTTCTTCATCTTCTTGTCTGAAGTAAAAGCAGAACTAAACTCAAAATTTTCAAGGGCCATGCAGAACAACACATGTAACATCATCTTGGTGTCTTAAGGCTGTGAAAGAAAACACAAGGCTGGAAAACTTGTAAAGAAAAGTAAATCCAATTCATTATTCTGGAAAGTGGGAAGCTAAGAGCTTTTAGCTTCATTTCATGTAGACAAGGAGGGAATTTTAACAAGAGGCTAGGCATGAAGCAAAGACTAGCTTCATGGAGACATGTCATTATAGTAACTAAACATTGATGTAGTCATGTCAGACCAAGAACTCACACAAGAAACCTTTGATCCATCACTCCAGACACTTCTTAAATGGACCCTTTATCACATTGTTCCAATTAGAGTTTAATCCTTAACAAGAAGTTTGGTGGAGGTAAGCCATACTCTAATCTTTGCAAGTGTTTAACACAGTCCCTGGCTCTAGCAGCATCAGCTATTTTTTGTATTCTGTTTGATCACAATGGCCTACTTCACCTAAAACACATCACTGTATTGTTGCTATGTCACAAGTATGAAATGGACAGAGAGAGAGAGAGAGAGAGAGAGAGAGAGAGAGAGAGAGAGAGAGAGAGAGGAAGAAGAATACCACTGGGATTAGAATTTTTAGCCTTGAATTATCAATCAGAATTTTCTGATGGGTTATTACAGCTTTCAATATGGTCAAAATCACATATATTTTGTTTTCCTTATTTCCTTATTTTTCCTTTTTGTAAAATAAGTCTTTGTTCTTTGCAATATTTAGCAGATTTAACATGTTCTAAGGATAATATATATTTAAAATTCATGCTTGATAGGAACATTGAGTGAGACGTGAATATTGGGCTGAGAGTTCCTACAGTCATATGAGGATGGCAGAGTTTATGTTAATATTCATGAGTTCTTGGGAACATCATCTTCATATTTAACTCTTGTGAAACATGATTTTTTTATTCAAACCTATAAACCAATAATTTTGTCTAACTGGATTAAGGACAATCCAGTTGCTTGGATGTGACACTATGTGGGGGGGCTCAGAGGCAAAACCTCTCGCCTCACAATATTGTTTCCACCATTGTCTGATACTGAATCTCAAGTTGTTGGGTAACTTTGTGTTGAAGCATGTTAAGGTATGGATCTAAATGAACCTCTGAATCTCATATGTTTAATTTGAGGCTTAGTCTTAGGGCATCAGTGTTAAGAGATGAATAAATATAAGTTCTCTGATCCCTAATCAAAGGTGATTGAATTTTGAGGATTTTGAATTATGAATATCCATACATAATATAGACTTTTCGAGTCATATCATAATGAACTATCTTTGGATAAACCTATAGGAGGTAGCACCCCACTAGAGGAGGTCAGTTCTTGAAGACGTAACTTTGAAGTGTACAATTAGTCCCCAGCTCCCTGCCTCTTCCTTTCTTCCATGAATGTTCCAACATTGCTAACTACCATAATATTATGTCATTTGATAAACCAAGGGACCAAGAACTGAAACCTTTGAAATTACCAGACAAAAATTATTTAACTTTATATCACATTTTTCAGATCCATAGAAAACTTCATTACATGACTAAAATCCATAGAAGAATGTTCCAACATTGCCATGGAACATCCGGATCCATAGAAAACTTCATGACATGACTAAAAGCCAACCTGGAAGTGTTAAAAAAGAAAATCCCTTCAGACCTTAGTGTACACTTCTTACCAGATGTATCTACCCAGAATAAGTACTATATTTAGAGGATATAGTACAAAGTAAAGAAGTCTCTTCTAAACTCAGGCCACCTCAGGCAAATGAAAATTTCCAAGTTGACATAGCAAAAGTTATTATATAATATGTTCAAAGTGGCTGGCACAGATCTAAGGCTACAGATTGTATTTGGGGTTGTTTGTTTGTTTTGTCTTATCTTTGTTTTGTTTTGTTTTTAATTATCCCATTCCTCGTCCCACCTTTCATTGTTCTTTACTCCATTTCCCCTCTCCTTTGCCTCTGAGTGGGTGCTCACTCACCTACACCCCCTTCACCCCCTCACCCCCATCATCCCCTTTCCTTGGGGCAACATAGTGAAAATGGCCATCTTACAAAATCAATCTATAAATTCAATGCAATGTCCATCAAAATTCCAACACAATTCTTCACAGACTTAGAAAGTGCAGTTCTCAACTTCATATGGAAAAACAAAGAACCTGGGGGGTTAATTCTATTATTTATATTTATGTAGACTAGGAGAGATGACTTTTGGAACCTGTGTGTTCTTTTCAGTATAGTGGGGGAAATTTAATTTTGTTCTAACTAATATCTATTATTTCAGGGATTTAGACATTTTTAGCCCTATTTTCCATATGATGTCATAAAACAGCAAAAGTCATTCTTTGCAATATTCTATATATACTCTCATCCCTATAGCACAGAAAAGTATATGAATCAGCTAATATATGTATCACAAGTACTCATTAGTTAATTGGAGTGACTAAAAAACTTTGACAAAGGCAATTAGGAAGTACAGCATACTGGTCCATTAGATGTCTAAGTCACCTGAAATGGAGAACTGCACTAAGACTCAAATTGTAAGATACTTGAAATATTACTGAAAGGAGAAAGATTATAAAACATGCTAGGTTATCAACCTTGTTCTGAAATTCTTGGCCCAAACAAAGAAACCTGTTTAGAAACCTACCCCCAAATAGAGAAGCAAAATATTATAGATCTTGGAAAATCCCAATTTTCTGAATCATTCTTTGTTTATCAATCACTAAGTATTTGGTTAAACAGCTTTCATATTTCTGGAGATACATACTAAAATATTTCTGTTTACTACTGTAGTCAGGATAGACTGGAGAAATTTGTTAGACAAATAAACAAAGTACCTTAGTAAATATTGAAGGATGCTACCCAATGTGTGCCAGTCAAACTGAGTTCTGTGGCAAATGGGGTATATGTGGTTTGTGACTACAGAATCACTAAAACAGCCCTGAGTCTGAAGAAGTGGAGACAGCTTACGGGTTTTGAACATTTTGGATTTCCTTTGTTGTTTTTCTCCAGGTTATCCTTTTCCAAAACCAAGTTTGGCTCTCTGCCCTTTACCTTTCTTCGATTCTGATGTTATGCCAACTTTCATATGCTTTAGTTTTCTGGGATCCAGCCAATGTAATCCCCTGTAGTAACACATAATAATTTTTGCACACATAAATAACTTGGTAGCAGAGACATTCCTATTCTCCATATTTTAGAATTTCTACCTGCTGAGAACCAATCTAGAAAACTCACACTGGTCATTTTTATAATAATAATAGTTGCAACTGTAAGACATTTACTGATCATCTGGGTTTATGCTCAATATTTACAAACAATATGGGCCCAGTTCAGTGTTAAATGTTGAAAAGTCCCTCAAAGGATCCAAGAAGCTGTAGTCCTGATGCCATGATGTTACAAGGGAAACAGACATTACAATGACTTCATGCTGAGAAGATTGTGACTAAATTTGAAAAGTATGTACAAGATCAAAGAATTACAGTAGTTAATTTTTGTTCTGTTTTATTTTTGCAGTTGTAAGCATCAAATTCAGGATATTGTACATGTCAGGTAAGGGCTAAACTACTGAGCTACATGCTCAATCTCTATCAAGCTTCATTATTCTCACTGCTTATTTTTGGTTACCAAGTTAAGTATATATTCTGTGTATAAACCTACTGTCATACACAGCATTTGCAAATAATTTCCCACTTGGGAATTAGTCTTTTCTCTTTCTGGATAATGTCATTGAATATTTAATTTTGCTGATGTTCACTTTGACTACATTTTGTGCTTGCTTTGATGTTGTGTCACACATATGAATTAATGTCAGATACGATCCATTGAGTTTTACTCCTATTTTTTCTTAGACTTTTCAGCTCTTGTATTTGACCAATCATTCATTTTTGAAATAAATCTTATATATAGGACAATAATATACTTGCATTTGATCTAAAATTCTACTAGAAAATGTTTTAAAAATAAAATTATGTAAGTCAAAATATGGATCTGTTTAAAGAATATTTGAAACAGTAACACAAACTCACATGGATGTGACATCAAATGTAAAATGATATAAATAAAATTTAATTAATGATCTCTTAGGCTTCTTCTCACACTGAGTAATGTTGAATTATGCAATAATATCCACCAGGGAAATCAAGGAAACTGTTTTTCTAGAAATGCTAACTTTGAAACTTTTCAAATCTGTCATGAATTCATAGATTTGTCACCCTCAAGTCTCTAATGGTTCATCCTTGATTGTATTTAATTCACTGCATTTAATTTATTTTCTGGGTAGTAAACTGTACAGTTGTCAAGAAGAACAATGTCTATAAGGCTTGTAGTATGACTAGGGAAAAATAATTTACTGAGCCTTTGAAACTGCTGAGCAGATAAAGATGTTGTCATCAAGCATGAGAACCAGAGTTCAATCCCCAGAATCAACATGGCAAAAAGAAAGAATCAACACTTTTTCCTCTGACAACCACATATATGCTTTCATACACACACACACACACACACACACACACACACACACACAC
>JADRCD010074263.1:26664-44588 GCA_019843815.1 Montemys delectorum | reverse complement strand
GTTTTGTTTTGTTTTGTTTTGTTTTGTTTTGTTTTGTTTTGTTTTGGTGTAAGCCAGCCACTTTGTCTTGTTTGTCGAGTGAAGGGGTTAGAGAATGAGCCTGGCACATCTCTGGTGCCATCGCCTGATCAGCACCATCAGAGATGTAGCTGAGAAGACTGGACAGCTGGGGTGATCAGTGGTATTCCTAATGTGTCTGTGGGCATCACGCTTCTCTCGGAAGTGTCCTAGGCAGCACCCCACTGAAGGCCAGCACCCAAGAGGTTCAGGTGTACAGTGCTCCCCTTGGGTCCCATTGAGACTCATGAAAGCACAGGGTGGCCCCCTCACTAGGCACATGTCCAGTCACGTGGCAGACAAGAACCCAGGGACACTGCTAAGGACAGATATGGAAGTGTGGTCTTCTGCAATGTGGCCTCATTAGCTCTATTGACACAGAATACCTGCTTTTCCCCCACGACGCTGGCTTTTGGAAGAGACCGTCTCATAGGCTGTCCCTGTTCTGCATCTATTAGCTGCTTTCTCAGGGTGCCATGCTGTTTGGTCTTATGTTACCTATGTGACTTGCAGATCTGAAGAAAGTTGAACAAAAGGGTTGGTTAGACCCAGTAGAATCATCTTTGGCATGAATATCCCTTTATTTTTATATGGACCCAGGAGGCAAATTATACAAAGAAAGCTAAAGGTTTTAAGTTAGAAGTTAAGATGGTAGTTGCCTTATTCCCAGATGCTGCTGGCATCTACAAGGTCCTAAGACCTGCCTGGGTACCTTCTCAGGAGCATATAACCTGAGTCACCAGGAAGCACCAGACAAACCTCAAATGAGTAACTAGTAAAGGGGCTCGGGTTATGCTTGTCAGAAATGCCAGCAGCAAGAAGAAGCCATGGGAACACCCTAGATTCAAGAATGATTCAGCATGATAGGAGGTGCCAGCTGGGGGAGAAGGCTGAAAACTGTCACTGGGCAGTTGTCAAAACTGGAATTCGTGAGCCATCAGGGCTGCTGTCCCAAAGCAGTACCTACAGTGGTGACAACGATATGAAGGGAGTGTTCCTGTCTTCAGGAAACATCATGGGACTGGGCAAGGAGCATGCATACATGGGTGCTTATTGGCAAGAGTGGCATACCAGCTGGTGAAGACGCCATTATAGGTGCCTGCTTGAAAAGGGTAGGGTTAGCTTTTCGCCAAGATGGCGCCGAAAGCGAAGAAGGAAGCTCCCACCCCTCCCAAAGCCGAAGCCAAAGCGAAGGCCTTGAAAGCTAAGAAGGCAGTGCTGAAAGGCGTCCACAGCCACAAAAAGAAGAAGATCCGAACGTCACCTACCTTCTGGTGGCCCAAGACCCTGCGGCTCCGGTGGCAGCCAAAATATCCTCGAAAGAGTGCACCCAGGAGAAACAAGCTTGACCACTATGCTATCATCAAATTCCCACTGACCACTGAGTCAGCCATGAAGAAAATAGAGGATAACAACACTCTTGTGTTCATTGTGGATGTCAAGGCCAACAAGCACCAGATCAGACAGGCTGACATAGATGTGGCCAAAGTCAATACCCTGATAAGGCCCGACAGAGAAAAGAAGGCATATGTTCGCTTGGCTCCTGATTATGATGCTCTAGATGTTGCCAACAAGATTGGGATCATTTAAACTGAGTCCAGATGGCTAATTTTAAATATATACTTTTTTTTTTCACCATAAAAAAAGAAAAGAAAAGAAAAGGGTGGGGTTATTCTTTAGACTGTTCTAAGTTCGCAGTTATTTACAGAGACTTTAAATACTAAACATGAATTTCTGTTAACAAAATCAGAGCTTTCCTTGGGAGACAATGTGCATGTATATCAATACTGAAAGTTACGTTAAGTTTTGCTGAAGAATTTACTGTTGGAGCAAGACATCCCATACCAGCCTGCCAACAGCTGTGTTCTGTCCTCAGATTGAGTTTCTACAGAAGGGAGGAGTGACATGAGTTACTGAGAACTCAAGAACAGTGTGGAAGCATGCCAACCCATGGACCACAGCTAAAGCAGATCCTAAGTTCCGTCATGTGTTTAATTGACATGATGTTTCGTGGATCCCCGGAGAGGTGTTTGAGACCAGCAGTCCTACAAGTATACCATAGGTTACACTGACCCCAAACTGATGGCTGTAGGAACAAAAGTGTTTTGTGTGATGGCAATCTGGTGTTTTGGTTAAAAACATCCCTCCTATTAAAACAAACAAACAAAGAATAGTTCCCAAAAATCTGAGTGGTTAAGTTTTCCATGGTGAAAAAAAACATGTAGGGCCAGCTTGTGAGCTGCCATTCTGTACTATGCTTGTACCTACACCCTTCACCCTAGGCAGTTTTGAACATCCATTCACTCTGCAGGGCAGTGGTTGTTAGGGCAAGCAAGATGCACAACTTGAAGACACTCCCTCCTCCTTCTGAAAGCTGCATTTGTATATTTAGTAACTGACTAGGGATCTTTTAAAAAGATTCTCATACCTTAAGTTCATTTGAACTATTTTTGCCCTGCCTACTCTGGTATGCATTGTGTGTGCACATAGGTGGTACATTCTCCTATGCAAGCATGTATGAAAGCCAGAGGCGTCAGGTATCTTTCTCAATCGCTGTTATATCTTAATTTTTGAGACAAGGTCTCTCACTGAACCTGGTGCTTGCTGTTTTGGCTACAGTGGCCAGCAAACCTCTTAGATGTGCCCTTCTTCATCCCCAGGGCTGGGTCACAGATGCACACGGTCTTGCAGACCTTCAAACTGGCGCTGAGGATCCAAACTTAGGTGCAAAGGCCTCATCCAAAATGAGCCATTTCCTCAGCCATATTTAGATTATTTTAAATTGCTTAATATATTTTAAAATAACCTTGGAGGGAATGCTAAAGACTAGAAGGCATCAGAAGGGTCGTTTGGTGGCTCTAGCACATAACAGCCTCGGTGGCCTGGGTTGTGTCATCTTACAGAACAGATGAGAGTTTCTAGTTCTTAGCTCTGCTGGCCACCGACTGAGGCTGGATCATCCCCTGCCCTCTATGTATGAGTACAGCCTCTGGTCACTTGTTAGGCTTCTTTGACAATTCAAAATGTCTCCAGGAGTTGCACGATACCCACAGCAAGTAAAGTCTCCCCTGGTTGAAAATTCTGGAATGATCTGAATTAAGGTGACATTTAGAAGCATTTTCCTTAAGTGAGTGTCTGACCTCCATATCCACATATCCTTATTTCTCAAGTGGATATATAAAGACAGCATAGAGGCTGGCTGCTCAGCTCTTGGTAATCTTCCTCTGGCAACACCTCACAATTCATAATTATTTCCCTTTATAGCCCCAGTGTACAAATGGCCTGTGCACATCGGTCATAGCTGAGAAGGCTGAGAGGAAGAATTTGAACTATATTTTGATCAATGTTTTTCTCTCGGAGACTTGGAGTTAGAGATTACAAATGTTTCTGCTCATGGAGATCTATGATGTGTGAATTTCTGCTCATGCTCAAAAGAAAGTTCTTGTTGGGCGGTGGTGGTGCACACCTTTAGTCCCAGCACTTGAGGGCAGAGGCAGGTAGATTTCTGAGTTCAAGGCCAGCCTGGTCTACAGAGTGAGTTCCAGGACAGCCAGGGCTACCGAGAAACTCTGTCTCAAAAAAACAAAAGCAAACAAACAAACAAAAGAAAGTTCTTCAGACAAAAATGATGCCTATGAACAAAGCAGCTACAGGGAAAGATTTCCAGAAACCTTCTAGGTCCTGAATACATCCTGTTCTTTAGACTTAACTTCTTGTTTATATTTATGGTAAATTTCTCCTTTGGAGCTGAAACTAAAGAAAGTTTTTCCTACTTTAGTTAAATCATTAATAAATTCATAACATGTACATAAAAATGTGTTTGAACTCTTTTTGCTGTAGACTCAAAAATACAAGGATGAAATGTCACAGCTCAACTGCAGGATCCTTCAGCTGGAAGGAGATTCTTCTGGTCTCCATACCCAGAAGGAAGAAAATCACGTTGCTATCCAGGTGTTAATGAAGAAGCTGGAGGAGGCAGGGTACCAGGAGGAGCAGCAGGTCAGGGGCTAGGCTGTCCCACAAACATTGCTGGGTGGTTGAAGGAGGGCCCACTGGGTAGTGGAGGCTGAGCAATTAGGTGAGTACCACAAAAGTGAAATAAAGGGCAAGCCATCGAGAAATGGGTCCGCCTAAACAGCTTTGGCAAAGCCACCAGGATGTAGAAAGGGGAGCAAATTGTGATACTGCAGGTCGCAGGAGCCAAAAATGGTGGGGTTCTCCAGCTTTCTTAAAGTAAAATAAATAGCAAGAGCCAAAGAATATCCCTGTACATTGGCTTTATAATTTTGCTTGTGAAGGCTGCATCTAAATGCATTATGGATTTATCTGGAAGTGTTTTTATTGATGTCCTGTTTATAATAGGAAAACAGGATCAATTTGAACATCAGCAGTAGGTGAACGAGTAAGTGATGGCGCAGCCATTAGATACCAAGTTCTCAAATAACAGTGTTTGGGAATGATCCAGGTTCCTTAAGGAGGACAGCACTGCCGGACACTGTATGCTCTCTGATAGGAGTTCACATTAGATGGGCACCTTACAGAAGAGAGTAAAGAAATTAGGTGTGGGCCTTAGGCTCTCGGGGTCATGGGAGATCATTTATCTTGTTTTTTCGTGTCTTTAACTTTCTGGTTTGTTTCTGTGTCAGGCTCTGCTTATAGTTGTGAAAATGATTCTGTTTTGTTTTGTTTTTTATAAACAGAGTGATCAAATCAAAAACCTGAAAATTGAACTTGAACATGTGAATGAGGAATGCCAGCACTTAAGACTATCACAGGCAGAGCTGACAGAAAGCCTAGAAGAAAGTCGAGGCCAGGTACGTTGATTAGGGTGGCTGGAAGCACTTGGTCCAATTCTGGGACATGAGAAATATCAACAGTGGGCTGACAGTTACCATGACTCATCCAGACCCAAAATGTTAACTAGCCCAACCAGATGCTTCATAGCTGACCAGGAACTCATCGGCTCAGGGATATCCCTACTCCATCCATTGTTAACATGGACAGATCAGCTGTGCCTCAGACAGGATCTCTGAAGGAGCTAGCTAGACTCTGGGGTCTCAGAGGTTAAAAGACTGTTCCAGCTGGTTCTTTTAAGCTGCCAAGAGTGTTCTATTTCAGATGAAGCATCCAGCATCAAATTCATTGAACTTGTGTTTCAGTCTTACCTTTAATCGCTTGCTTGAAGGAGTTGGCTAAGTTATGCCTAGTTTAATAGCTCGTAAGCCATACTGAGCTCTGTGGCTCTGGTCTCTTATACTGCACTCAGTTCCATGCCTGTCCCCAAACTCAAACTCCTGTGTATTAATCACACTCTAGGACCCGAGCCATAGCCAAGCCTCAGAACTATGAATTCCCCCATGTAAGAAAACCAGGTGAGGCTCACACTGCTTATACCTCTCTCTGGTCACATGAAGTAGGCTTTGATGGGCAGGGAATGTAACAGAACCCGATCCAGCAACAAGGACCTGAGCTATTGTTCAGAGGGTTCCAAACACAGTCTTTCCCTACCACATTGCGGAGACACAGCAGTTGAGGACTGCTGCACATACACAGGCAGGTCCCACAGCACAGGGAGTGGGCCCTTGTGCTCTCTCTTTAGAGTGACCTAAACAGAGAATATAACACTAGCACTAGCACTATATCTGGTAATGACTCTGAATTATCCGTCATGCCAAAAATTGTGCTTATAGCTACACAGTGTCCAGCTGAGGCTGGAGGCAGCACAGTCCCAGCATGGCCGGATTGTCCAGCGCCTGCAGGAACAGATGAGTCAGTTGGTTCCTGGAGCTCGAGTAGCCGAGCTGCAGCACCTGCTCAACCTCAGGGAAGAGGAGGTCGGCAGACTGAATGCACAGCAGGTGAGTGGGGGTGTGCTACTTCAGGCAAGCTGCTTGGGAGAGGGCATTGGAGGAACGGAAGATGTAACAGAACAAGGGACACCTAATAGATGCTGAGGATAGATCAGGGTCACAGTCAGCTCTCTCATGGTTGAAGAATAGGAAGCCAGGCAATCCCATAAGCCCCTCCAGACAGAGTCCATAGGTCTTCCTAAACTCATTCTGTCTTCAGGTCATACCTTCATAGTCAGCCATCAATGGGGATCATTGGTGAAGGGTGAAAGATACCATTATGGAATACCACCATTTGATATGATCATTTATTATTAAGATTCTGTGGACAGAAAGGTGGTTCCTTCAGAGCCTATGAAGACATCATTGATAGCTACACAGGAAGCAGATCATCTATACCATGCTCAGATTGCTGCATTTAGCCATTTCTCACTTAAAAAAAAAAAAAAACAAAAAACAAAAACAAAACCAGGGCACTGTTTATGAGTGCAAAAACTGGTGTGTCACTTCTGTACAGGAAGAATACAAGCAGCAACTGAAGGCCAGGGAGGATCAGGTGGAGGATGCCGAGGCTCGGTTGCGCAACGTGGAGTGGCTGCTACAGGAGAAGGTGGAGGAGCTTCGAAAACAGGTGCGTGCAGCCTCTTGCCCTTCCTCTACCGACTCTTCTCCCCATGTCCCAGAACTTGGATATCCAATGCAGGGATCATTCAGAACCACGGGCAGGAAGTGCATACATTTTCTTTAGTAGTTACTAATCCAGGGAGATAGTCTTCTCAATGCATGTCATACTGTATTTGTACATCATCAGAGTTGGGCTGGCATTCTCAGGATGGACACTATTTATTCATCCTTTGGCTTGTTAGTCATCAGATGCCCTCCTTCCCTAGCCCAGGACATGTTCTTTGTGAAGGCTGCCTCAGGGATCTCACTTTAGAGGCAGAGACAGAAACCTTAGACAGTACAGTAGGGTAGTTGAGTCTTACATGCAGGAGAAAGTTCACTTGAACTGGACCCCAGGAAAGAGGCAGAAGTCTGTCACTGTGGTGGTTTTCCTGGATGAGGCTTGTCACACTCTAGTCCTGCACTACCCCTCTCTCTATAGTCTCAGGTGAGAGGCTGCTGCTTGTGTGCCTGGTGGGTAAGCTCAAGTGCCTGGTATTTCTGATGTGATTTGATATATACACAGGCAACACTGTCAGTTGGTTCCTCCTCATAGCTTGTTTACTTGAGTATACAGGACACGGCTCCTTTTCTTGACACTTATATTTAAACCAAGTAATTCCAGTCAAGGATCTTGGTTTATATCATAGAACCATTGAAGGCAAGGCACGTCCTGAAAGCTGCTACTGTTATAGGCCCAGCCTGTTCTCACTTCAACTCCAACAAATCTATGACCCACAGCTCTTCCTAAGCACATGCTAGCCACAGGGCCTTTGTATATATCCTTCCCTCTGCTTACAGTGCTCATGCCCAGCTTTGACTAGGTTCTTTGTTGCACTCATATCTGTCCTTAGAAAGGCCCTCCCTGTTCATTCCACCCACAGTGGCACACCACTCCAGTTCCTCTGCATGTTAGTTTCCATCTGCCTCCATTATTTGTGTTCTGTCACAGCAGTGGTGTTGCCAGAGTGGGCACAATGAGAGTGTTCATGTCCTCCATAAGCTCTGTGCCTGTGGTCTTGAACAAGGACACAGCAAGGGCTACCGCCTGGAGCAGTCTTGTTTCCATCACTAAAACCTGTGCAGCCTCCCTGTACATGGTACTGGCTCAGTGACTCGGTGTGTCCGGTGTGGCATCACCAAGGCAGGGTACACAGACATGAGCCAAGCATTCTGGAGACTTGAAGGTTTCATTGTTTCATACTGTAGGCTTTTCATTTCATAGCAAAGATGATCATGAAATTGTCTTAAGTTTCCTCCACATAGTTCTGCAGATCCTCACTTTCCTGCCTTGTATCAGAGAAGAGAAATTATCATTGTGTCCAGTATGTGTGTCAGACCTCAAGAATACCAGGGGTAGGACTGGAGTAGAGGATGAAGGGCAGGCTGGTCTATGAACCCACAGCAGTTCACAGGAAAGTGTGGCTCTCTCCCCTGTCTAGTTTGAGAAGAATACCAGATCTGATCTGCTGCTCAAGGAACTGTATGTGGAAAATGCCCACCTCATGAAAGCTGTTCAGCTCACAGAAGAGAAGCAGCGAGGAGCCGAGAAGAAAAACTGTGTCTTGGAAGAAAAAGTTCGAGCTCTCAATAAACTCATCAGTAAGATGGCCCCAGCGTCACTTTCTGTGTAGCTGCTGGTTCTTGGAGTTCATGTGAAGGAATGTCTTCTAAAATAATGCTACTCTGATGCCATAATTTTCTATGGCTCACTAGCTCCTCTTCCTAGACGGCAGGACTGATTCCTGTTCCCCCGACAAACATTCAGTGAATGTCTACTATGTGCCAGGTTCTGGGGAAGCAGGCAGGGTAGTCCCTTTTGGCTAAGAGTCTTGGATGACATCCTAGGTTGAAGTCGCCAAGCTTGATCCTACTGAAAAAGACTCAGACCCTCAACCAGCAAAGAGCAGTGGAAAGTAGCTGAGTATTCTGAGTACTGGGCTTTGGGCCAGAAATGCAGAATCGGGTTTTAGGTGTCTTACCACTTCGCTGCCCTGTGTGGGCTGTCATCACCAAGGCAGGGTACACAGACATGAGCCAAGCATTCTGGAGACTTGTGGGTCCCTGGGAAGAGGGCATTCCCCAGCAGTCCTCTGCTGCTCCTATGGGTGGGAGGAAAGATGGCATCCGAGGTGGTGGGCTCAGGGATAGCAGTGTTCGTTGCAAGTGCAATCTCATTACAAAGTATGTTATCACACTGGAAATTGTACATTTTTTTAAAGAAAAGGTATAGTTTTATAAATGAGATGTACCTAAATTATGACCATTTGGTTTATGAATATTCTACTGTGATATGAAAAGTTCCTGTATTTTCAAAAACTTTTCTATTAAAATTGATTTAACTCTTAAGTTTTTTAATTTTTTTAAAGTTTTAAATTATTTCACATATGAATCATTACCGGGCTGGAAAGAAGGTTCAGTGACCTCTCCAAGCACAAGGTCACATGTTGGATCCTTCCAATAAAACTATACACAGGGAGTGATGGGTGTAGTTAGTGGTGCATGCCTTTAATCCAGTGGTTTAGGAGTTACACATCAGATAGCCTTCATATCAGATATTACATTATGATTCTTAACAGTAGTAAAATTACAGTTAGACTTGGCTACAAAGTAATTTTATGGTCGGGGTCACCACAACATGAGAAACTGTAGCATTAGGATGATTAAGAGAACCACTGCTTCATCACCCATCACTCAGGAATAAGAGGCAGGGGGATCTCTGAGTTTGAGGCTGGCAAATTCCAAGGTAGCCAGAGCTGCATGATAAGACCCTGTCTTGAAAAAAACAAAAAACAAAAAACAGAAAACAGAAAACAAACAGGGATCCCTTACTCTAATCAGTTCTTCACTCCAGAAATGAACACTTTTAAAACTTAAGGTCTAGTTTTACCAACCAGTAAAATATTAAGTCTCAGTACAGTTTGTGTTATTACCAGTAGAAGCTTTGTCAAAACTCACAGTAGAGGCAGTGGTGGGGGACATGCCTTTAATCCTAGGATTTGGGAGGCAGAGGCAGGCACCAGCCTGGTCTATGGAACAAGTTCCAGGGCAGCCAGGACTACACAAATAAACCCTGTCTCAAAGAAAGAAAAAGTAAAAACAAACAAACAAACAAACACTTCATAGTGGGTACACTTCTTTACTTTGGGCTCTGCCTGGAAATGAAGTAAAAGGAGATTAGAGAGCAGGAGATATGGCTCCGTTGGTAAAGTTCCTGCTGTACATGTGTAAGGACCTGAGTTCAGTCAGATCTCAAGAACCCTTATAAAAAAGTTGGCATAGCACTGTGTACCTATAATTCCATCACAGCAGAAGTAAAGACTGGAGATGCCCTGCAGCTTACTAGCCAGCCAATTTAGCTGAATCAGTAAACTCTAGGTTCAGTGAGACCCAGTCTCAGAAACTAAGGTGAAAGCCAGCCAGTTGTGGTGCACACCTTTAATCCCAGCCAGCATTCAGGAGACAGAGGCAGGTGTGTCACTCTGTGAGTTCAAGGCCAGCCTGGTTACATAGAGAAACTCTGTCTCAACAAACAAACAAATATAGTGAAGAGCAGTTGAGGAAGATACCCAACTTAATCTCTGGGCTCCATATACATGTGCATTAGCAGCCACATGTGCACACAGAAAGTGGATTAATTGGTTAAGGGCCTAACAACATGATCAGCAAACTGGCATTTATAGGAAACTCACTCTAACCCCAAACATAGCAGTAGTAAGTAGACCTGTAATGTTTATCATGATAAATCTTGTTTGGGACCTTAATACAAGTCTCAAAAAATTACAAAGACTGAAGTAATACCAAGTAAATTCTATCATCATGATACCTATTACCTCATCAAAAATTATTTGGGAGGTGGACAAGATCAAAACATACTGCATGAAATTCTCAAGTTAATAAAAATATTTAAAATTATTTTTAATTTTAAAAGTATCTCTATATAAATGAAACCAAATTAGAAACCAAAACCAATTTGATTTAGTGGTACACTGCTTTAATCCCAGCACTGAGGAGGCAGAGGCAGGTGGACCTCTGTGAATTCAAGGCCAGCCTATACTGTATAGTGAGTTCCAGGACATCCAGGGCTCCATAGATCCTGTCTCAGGCAAACCAACAAGAACAAGAAGCTAAAACCAAAATGACAGCTGAAGCTAGGCGAGGCAGCTCAAAACTAATTTTAGCAGTGAGCAGGGTGAGGCAAAGCATCAGCAGTGCTAAGGTGTCCTCTGGGCCCCACTCTTTAGAAGTGCAAGGATCCTCTCAGCTGCAGTATCACTTACCTGCTCAGCACTGTCCAGCCTCCCACAGCTCCCGAAGGCTCAGCAGCATCTTTGGCTTACTGAAACTTTCACTTAGCCAAAACAACTTTCCTGGGGGCTTAGTCTACTGCTAAGGAAAGTATAGATTTATTTTTTCCCCTACCCCTTGACGTTTACATCCCACTGAATAAATATTTGCTGCTTTTGAAAAAATGTGTAGTTTCCATCCATTTTAAGAACAAAGCCATGACACTGGTATCCACTTAGCCTGCAAACATCTTGAGCTACCACTGCAGTACTCCAAATTCCAATGTCTTCCTTTCCCTTCTCACAGCCTGATGATAAATTACTATCTTTACTTGACTGAGTGGTCTAGAAACATATTCCAGAAACTCAGCCCTTTGGCATGCATAACATACACTACCAAAACAACCAAAGATGTACTACCAGGAGATTCCCATTGTGAAAACAGATTCAAACCAAAGACTGTTTATTTTCAATTATAAGAGTACAATATTACTGTGGGAATGGAATAATTAGAGGTATAGCCTATAACAAAGGTTTAAGAGCTGGCAGATTATCCTCCTAGCCAAGAGTTCTTGGTATAGTCTTCTCTGACTTTTGTTGTCTTATCTTTTGAGGTACTAGGGATGAAACTCTGGGTCTCTCAAGTGCTAAGTAGGTGATCTACCAATGAGCTTGACACCAAGCCCTCTTGGTTATGTTAATGCATGTCTGTAAATTTAAAACGAAGGAGGGGGAGGTCCAGTGAGGACACTTCTGTGAGCTGGCTTAGCTTCACATCCTGCTGCTGTCACCACAGGACACAGTCATGACAGCACGTGCTCTAGAACTCCTTGTCTGATTAACTGCTCACACTTCCACCGAGGCAAAAAGTGCTGCAAGTAAAAGGAAGTAGAGGAGAAAGAGGGGGAGAAAAACTCAATTACATTCTGCACCAGTAAAAAGCAACAGCTAGTGATATACCTTATCAGCTCGTACAGCTGTGTAGTCGAAGCTAACCTAACTATTGTGATATACCTCATCAGCTTGTACAGCTGTGTAGTCAAAGCTAACCTAACTATTGTGCTGTTACAGCCAAGTAAAATTGATACCACTAATCCAACACTAGTTTTTATTTTTAAAAAAGTCACTGCATAATTCTTAAGATTTATGTATCTATGTGTATACATGCATACATACATACATATATATACATATATATATACACATGCATATATATATACATATATATACACATACATATGTATATATATATATATATATATATATATATATATATACATATATATATTTTGTCAGCGGTAGTGGCACAAGCCTTTAATCCCAGCATTCAGGACCAGCGGCTGGTGGATCTCTGAGTTTGAAGCTAGCCTGGTCTACAGAACCAGTCCCAGGACAGCTACATAGAGCAACCCTATCAAAAAAAAAAAACAAGATTTATTCCTTTTTATTTTGTGTGTATGAGTATGTTGCACCTGTGTACAACATATATGCCTGGTCTCCACAGAGGCCAGAAAAGGCACTGGATCACCTTTGGACTAGGGTTCTCCACAGAAGCAGCAAGTGTGCTTAACCACTGAGCCATCTCTCTACCTCTTTATTCATCATGTTTTAAAAAATTATTAAAGGCTGGAGAGATGGCTCAGTGGTTAAGAGCACTGACTGCTCTTCCAGAGGTCCTGAGTTTAATTCCCAGCAACCACATGGTGGCTCACAACCATCTGTAATGAGATCTGATGCCCTCTTCTGGGGTGTCTGGAGAGAGCGACAGTATACTTACATATATAAAATGAATGATTCAGTCTTTAAAAAATTATTGAAAGTGTTTAAAAAAATAAAAAGTACAGAGTGATACATTTGACAGTTCCTTTAACACTGTATTTAAAAGTTTTAAAGAATACACGTTAAGTACTCACCACTGTGTGGTGAGCCATATAGATATCTAGTCACTCTTAGATGTGGCCTGATAGATATCTTTAATTGATTATATGCATGCATGTGTGTTTTGAGCATGTGTATGTGCAGGCATAGGCATGCACAGGTCACAGCATGCACGTGACGGTCAGAAGACAATTCTTAGGAGTTGGTTCTCTCCTGCCACCTTATGGGTGGGATCGAGAGACTAAACTCAAGTCACTGGCCTGTGTACTAGCACTCCTATTTACTATGTCATTGCGCTGGCCTAGGATCAGGCCACTTAGAGATTCCTTAACAGTAAACAGTAGAAAACAGATACAGATAACAAGTTGTTCAGGCCAGTTACATATCCACACAGGAGTAGAATAACAGGCCCAGGCTTCACTGCCTCTGTACACAGTGGGCAGATCAACCGCAGAGCCCAAGAAAACCACACCAAATTGAAATAGCACTTCCACTCATCTTGCTCCGAGGACAGCTTTGCTTTTGGCAACTGCAGGTTCCCACAACACATCCAGAACACAGGGTTTTTTTGTTTGTTTTTTAAAGCATTTTAATTCACCATCTAGTTTTGATGTATTATGTTTAAGGAGACACATGGGAATGAACAGTTGGTTTAACAAAAATTTTAGGGTGTCTTGGAAATCTGTTCTAAAAACCTAGTTTTGGGAAATGACACCTGCACACTAATAAAACAGAGCAGTCACCCTCTGGGGCCAGAGCACCAGATGGTCTGAAGCATTCTGTTCCAGGATGTCAACAACAACAGGATACTAACTGGTCAATATCCACATGGCAGGGCAGGTAAAGAAAGAAAGAAAGAGTGGCCCTATGAGGCCTTTTCCTTTCTTTACTGCCATTTCAGAAAATGAGGAGAGGGAAAGAAAGAACTGTGGTAATATGAAGTCTCAGCTCTTCTACAGCTTGACAAATTTAATCTTGTCCTAGTAAGCTGCTCTGCTTACATAGTTTTTTTTTAGATTTTCCCCCCTCCCCCCTTCCCTTCTCCTTCTTGCTCCAGCCCCTCTCACTCTGGCCCAGTTCCAGCCCATAGGCTTTTATTTGTTTCTCATTACAGATGGTTATGAGCTACCATGTGGTTGCTGGGATCCAAACTCAGGGTCTCTAGAAGAGCAGCCAGTGCTCTTAACCGCTGAGCCATCTTACCAGCCCTTCTGCTTAAGTATTAAGTATTTAAAAGTTCTTGATCTACATCACAACTTCTTGCTCTAAAGGACAAGGTTAAAATGAAGTATAAGCTAAAAATGGTTACTTAAGAATTTTCAAAAATTCAAGGAAAAGCTAGAACTCAGAGATCTGCCTGCCTCTGCCTCCCAAAATGCTGGGCTTGAAGACAAGTACCACTACACCTGCTTGGTATTCAACTTTTGGTCCTCCTATCTCAGGTGGATTACCATCCCTTAAATTCAACATTTTAATAGTACCCAAATAATTTGTCAACTAACTAGAATAAGACCCATTATAATAATTACTCAAGGAAATATATTAAATATAAGCACCAGCCTAATAAATAAATTAACTTTCTCTTGGCCTATAACACATGTGCTTCAAGTCTTATTACTTAGAAAAAATTCAGAGCTGGTCTGAGATACAGAGCAGTGTCGGAAGGAGATAGTGCTTTGCTACCAAAACCAGCATTTCCATATACACATTCTTCTTTTTCTTTCTCTTCTTTTCTTTTCCTAGACAGGGTTTCTCTGTGTAGCCCTGGCTCTCCTAGAACTCACTCTGTAGACCAGGCTGGCCTCCAACTCAGCAATCCACCTGCCTCTGCCTCTCAAGTGCTGGGATTAAAGCCATGAGCCACCACCTGGCTGCTCACACACACACATTCTTAACAATGTTTAATGTATGTGACAACAGAAACTACCTGACTATTCTTTTTAAGCAGAACTGAAGTGCCATCATCAACTTCAAATTCTCCATAGTCTTTTAAACACCGCACCTGAAAGAACAAATTAACATTGTTTCTCCTTTGAGACAGATCTTAGCTGTGTTTTCTAGGTAAGGTTAAAAATGGTTACTTAAGAGTTTTCAAAAATTCAAGGAAAAGCTTAATCCAGCATTCTTTTGTTTCTTATTCTAGCATGGATAGGAACCTATAGCTTCATGCACATTGGACAACTGCTTCACCAGTAAGGCACAACTCCAGACCTTTTTACAAGAGCTCCCAAAATTGCCAGGGATGGCTTACAATTTCCTTTGTAGCCCAGGTTGGTGTTGAACTTGCTATGTAGATCAGATTGGCCTCTCCAAACTCAAGTGATCCTACTGTGTCGGCTTCTTGACTAGCTGAGAGTGTAGCTGTGCCCCACCATAACTGGCTTACATTACTATAGGTAGTAATCAAAAAGAAAATAGGCATTGTATGAATATTAAATATATAATATTTAAATTCACTCCAACCTCATTTTTGAAGGTCCCACCCATATATCAGTATGTGAGCAGGACACAACTAAGTTTGCAAGCTCCTAATTTTGGAAAAGATTCTTTCAATCTTCTTCAATACACAGATTCATTCCTGGGAATTCTTAGCAGCAGAAAATGAAAGTACAACTTTCATTTGGTGCCATAATAAGAAACAAAAGTGAAATTCGACTAAGTTATTTTTTAATTTGTAAATCGTAATCATCCCAGTTTGTTCAAGTTAACCTTGTTCTTTAAGCAAATAAGTTATCAAAACTGAAAGAAGATGTTGGTTGGAAGGCAGAGGAGTGAGGCAGTCTTTCACAGCAACTTCTGCAATGGTAAAGAACTATCTGGACTGACAAGATGGTACAAAGTGTAAAGTGCTTACTGGTAAGCTTGGTGACTGGAGTTTCAACCCTCATCTCACGGGATAAAGAGAGAACCAACTCCCCAAAACGGTCCTCAGGTATACCAAGGGACATGCAACTGCATTTAAGTACACATTACTTGTAAATAGGTTTTTTTTTGTCTTGTTTTGTTTGGAGTGGTATCAAGAAGAACAGGGCGGCACTTCATCTTCTAAGAATTGGGCAAGAGTTTACTCTCCCAGGGTTAGTTAGGACTCTGCTGATGGCCACTGACTTCCAGCAGCCAGGAGCAGATACCTCTACCATGACCTAAAATTAATCTGAAATTTTACAATGACCTTCAAGCTTTTTCACTTAGTGTGAGAAATACTATTAGAGGAAAATCTCCACTGCTTGGTGGAGTGGCTCTGGGGAGGAGAGGCTGCTGCTGAGCCTCGCATGCAGAGTGCAATCTTTACTCATTTAATATCCAGAAGTTCCCACTTGTCCCATGAATTTCTCATTTCATTTCACAATATGGGTGTTTTACCTGCATGTATATCTATATACCACATGTATATACAGTGTTCAAAGGGGGCAGAAGAGGGCATTGGGTCACTGGTGTTAGGTGGCTGAGCTGCCATGTGGGTGCTAGGATTTAACCTGAATCCTCTGCAAGAGCAGCCGGTGTTGTTAGCCAGAGTTATCTCTCCTGTCCTTCATGAATATTTTTCTAAGTTTTTATGTTGAAACTAAAATCTAACAGCTATATATTGTATTTTATGTCTTATCTTTTAATCTACAGGATTTGCAACCTCTTGAGAAACTTTTTCTTTCTGTGGCCATCTGTTTGTGGTACCAAAGACAAAACTACTAAAATGGGTGTATCAATGAGACTTTAGGCGTCCACCCTCACTCTTTTGTCTTGTTACGGTTCTTTCCTTTTTAAGAGATGCTAGTAACCCTTTATATTTGAGAGAAGGTAGCACAATGTATACATTAAAGTGGGTATACATACTTCAATATATAGGCTTTTGGGGGGTTTCACATCTTGTGTGATGTCTAAGCCTTCATCTCCTCCCAGTGACCTCATGTAAGTAGCAAGAGACTTTTTATAGTGGTTGAACCACTCCATCTGTGAACATAAAAATAGTCATTTGACAAAGTTTAAGAAAAATTGCACAGACTAGGTACTACCATCTCAAAGCCAACACATCCCAAGACTGGATCTTCCCACATCAGTTAACTTAATTATGAAAACCCTCCACAGACATGCCCACTGGCTGATATCTTTCCAGGTATTTTAGGTTGTGTCAAGTTGACAACGCTATCACAACTTACTTCCAAAGTAAAAAGAGCTCTGGCAGATGTCAGAAATGTAGCGAGAATGGTCTGAGCAACTGTCAGAACCTATCTAGGAGAGACTAAAGGACAGCAGGCGATTTTCCTGAGATGGTTCACCATGGACTGCAGTGAATGAGCTCTTGGAGGCATGGCCCAAGAAGCTAAATCTCAGGATTGAATCTAGCTATTGATATGCCTTTCCTGTCATTATTAAATTAATTTAACAATCCCTGGGCACTAGCCTGCCATATTAGACAGACTTTCTGCAGATCAATGAAGATGTACTGTCCTGCAGTGATATTATATAGACAGATGATTTCTTAATTCCTAATGATATTCTATAAGAATTCCTAAATGTATATTAGTAATTATTGAACTCTTTATAGAAAGGGCTGCAATTAGAGCCATCTGTAATATGAAAGCTGCAATTAGAACTCTGCACGTTACATGTCACTGGCTGTTTGCACTAAAATAGAAAGCAGACAGATTTACAATTAAGGAATGCATTCCTTTAGGCTGTAAAACTATTAACTAAATATCATCAAAGGAAATGAACAATTTATTGTTGGTGCAAGGACAGAACATAAAATATTGCTGGGGTTTCATCTATACAGAACTTTAATTCTAATGGGTAACATTACTCAGATGATATGTCTCTTGACAGAAACATGCTAGCTTAAAATTTTAAGTTTTTAACTTTATATGAACCTGTGGAGCTAGTGGCAGATAATGATAACTAGTTAGATAACTAGTCTTAGTGGAAACACATGTAAACATCTTGTTGTTACTTCTTAGTTATGTTTGAATTTATGTTTGAACTTGTGAACTTTTGAGGAGAGATGCTTGGAATACCATTTGATCTATTCTCCTAAAAAAGTACAAAAAACTAGGAACATGACATGAAAGAGGCAGAAGGAGAACAGAAGAGAAGCAGAGTAGAAGCAAAATAGAAGCAGAAGGCTGCAGAACATAGAATATAACAGGGCTGAGGAGAGGCAGGATAGGGCACAGAGAGACAGCAGAACATAGAATAT